>PVKU01001577.1:0-152197 GCA_004027475.1 Anoura caudifer
TTTTTTTTTTTTTTTCAGCAAGAAAAACAATAAAGCTGACAGATTCCTGACAACTTGCAGGACACTAGGTATTATCACGGCAGTCCTCTGCCCCCTGGATGAGTGCCGGCCACCTCGCTGCTGCTGGCTCTGCACACTCTGCCAGCAGGGCTTCCCTGGGCCCCCACAGGGCACCCTACCATGGGGCAAAACTTGTGCGACTGACTTCCGGGAAGGCAGCTTCGCCCTATTGCCACTGTCTGACAAGATGTCCCTAGTACATGTAATAATAAGATAAATAGCAAACATCTGGAGAACGCATGCTATGTGCCGGGCACTGTTCCAGTGCCTTCCATGCATTAATTCTTCAATCTCTACAACAACCCTGTGATACAAGAACTAATATGACCCCCATCTTCCTGACAAAGGAGGCACAGAGTTGAAATCATTTGTCCAAGGTCAGAGCTTCTTCTGTGTGGTGCAGTCAGATGAAAACTCAGGTCCTCACCCATACGCTGCACTGCCTCTTTAACGGCACTAAGAAATGGACCAGTAGAGATTTATTCTTTGCCCATGAGTGAGCACTCCGATATGCAGTGGGCTGTTGCCTACGCTGAGACTATGTGGCCCTGTCTTAAAGGGACAACATGGAGACACCAGAGGGAACAAAGCACAATGGGAAAGACAGACCCGGGTCTGCCATCCTGGTCTACCTGTTACTACATACGTGGCCCTTGAATTTTCTCACCTAAGTCACAGTTCCTCATCTGTAAAACATGGATGATAATAATATCCACTTCTTAGCTTTATTGTGCCAATTACATAAAACAATGCCTGTAGAAGTCCCAACTAATTTCTAAATTATGACAAAGAAAGAATATCTATGTTTAAAATCTCAAAGAATAGGTAAAAACTGCTGTAGATATCTGGTGACTCAGCTGGGACAAAAGACTGAATTCTGATTTTAGAGTTATATCTATTAATTTACTTAACTGACATCTATGTCAATTATTCTATTTCTATCTACTGACATGTGTTGAAACGTACTGACATCTACTTCTTACTATTCATTGGGAGTCACATGATTTTGGATTCCTATCAGTTGTTCTAAGAGTGTCCAAAGTTCCAACAGAGGTTTCCTAACAGAAGGGAAGGCCGGGCACCCTGAAGATGAGAACAGCTCTGCAAGGGAGAAGCTGTCTGCTGAAGCTCTCCCCAGCTCCATCACTCACCCCACACCACACTCTGCAGGTGCTTCAGTTCCTCCTCCCCTGAAATGGAGGCCAGTTTCTGCTCTTAGCTCTCCCACGGAGAGAGTATGATGACAGTGGTGGCGATGCCTGACATCTGTGCAGCCCCCCCCCACCCCGCACTGAACACACTGCAGGGCGTCCAACCCACGGCCTGCAGGCTGCGCACGCCCCCGGCTGGCTGTGAATGTGGCCCAACGCAAAATCGTAAATGTACTTCAAACATCATGAGACTTTTTTTGTTTTTGTGAGTGCTTGTGTATTTATTGTGTGGCCCAAGACACTTTTTCTTCCAGTGTGGCCCAGAGACACCGAATGTTGGACACCCCTGGTTTTTCACATGCCTTGTTATCTTATTTAAGTAATTAGCAGATTTTTGACAACCATGAGGACATGTTTAGTAAATTAAGCAAAAAAACTTTTATGCTCTTTAGTGGAGGGACATAAGAAAACTAAAATGTATTTAAAATGTGTATGTGTGTATATCTATGTGTATATATATACATATATGTATATCTGTATAGTACATGCAATATGTATAATGTATTCATACATGTGTGTACTTAGTACGTCAGTTCTGTAGCCTTCAACAAGACCAAAAACACATCTACAACACCGCTGTATTTGTTTAAAAATATCTTTACATGTGTTTGTGTTCCTCAGTGATATCTACCACATGTCAAAATCATACAGTCAACACTATTTTAAAAATATTTATGGAAAAATGGAAATGGCTAAAAATGGGTCCCATTTATCAAATTTCATGCAATTGTTATTGTAGAACTGACTCTTTTAATTATATATATCCTAAAAACTTCAGACCAGTCACCTAAGACTCTGATCTCAATTTTAAGCTGACTTTGAAGGAAAAATGTCAGTTATACAGCTTTAAAATTATAACTTTTAAATTTGGGTGCTTTAAACCACCCAAATGATAACCCTAAACTTCACGTTTGTAAAATAAAATTTACTCATCGAATTAGATATAGCTTAATTTAGACAATGAGTCATAAATAAAACTTCACTAAAATCATTTATCTACCCATATAAATAATGCCAACACTGTGTAGAAAGGAGAATGACACAACCTAAAGTTTAACAGAAAAGACCCAGAACCCCCCAGGGCACATTACTCCCTCTCCTGCATTTGCCAGCTTGGGCAGTCTCAGGACTCCCCATACTCCATCGTTCATGGTCCTTTGATCTAAGCTATTCTGACTTTTTAGGAATACTAGGCTACAAGACATATATAAACTTCTGCTGGAATCATTTAAGTGATATTTGTGTAAGTCATTAGCTAAGTAAGTTTATAGAATGGGAAAATGTTTGCCAAGATATATATATATATTATTAGAGGAATTTAAACCACTGACTAATCCACACAAGGGCTGAATTCCCTAAACAGACAGGCAGAGTAGATGACAGAGAGATAACACATGGAAATAAGCATGCAAATAACTGACACTCTTTCTAGAAGTGTGATACAACACACTGTTTCTTCAACTACTCTAAATATCTACAGAGACACATATATAGCAGAAAAGGTGGTAGGAACAGCCAGACTAGATTTAAGCCCCCTCTGTTGCCATAGCAGACTCATCTTCCCCTGACACATGCCTCCTCTTCCAGAATGCCCCGTGCTGGCTGATGGACCCACCATCCCCTGGGTCACCACAGCCAGAGAGAACTGGGAGTTGGCATGGATTTCTCTCTATCATAACGCCTCTTTGTTTAGTCAGGGCCCAAGCCCAGTGCTTCCAACCTCCTTGCCCTCATTTGATCTCCTCACCCATCCCTTGCCTCCATCTTCACCATCATGCCTTTAATTCAGTCTGTGCTGGATTCAGGAAATCCAATCTCAAGAACTAGACTTCACAGCTGAGTCAGGAGGGACAGAGACAAACTTGGGGCCATGGGGTCCCTCCCAGGCAGAGACAACCGAAGGGGGAATCCTGAAGGAGGGGGCATCTCAAACTGAAGCTTAGCCCACTGAACCAGGAAGGAAAGGGTGGGAGAGACAGAGGCCTAAGCCACCTGCCCAGGAATCATCTGTTCCTTTTTGGGGGCATGAAACTGAAACATGGGGGCTGGGGGTGGGCCGGTGAACACTGGTTAGGAAGATCACAAAGCAGGGGTTCCTTTACATGGGAGTTTCCATTCCCTCAAGCAGGTGACTTTCTGCAGTTAAGGTTAGAGGATTAACATCAGACAAGGATTTAAACTCTCACTTCTATCACATTGTGAGAGCAAGGACTGAAGGCAGGGAGACAAACCAAACTGTTCCACACAACACGAGAGGCTCCAGAGGTTCGTGGTCACCAGGCAGACACACCCACACGCCTGCTCAGGCTAATTTGAACATCCCTGCTTTGCAGGAAGGGACACCACCAATTCTATTTTCCTCCCATTCCTGGAATTCTGTAAGTAATGCCCAAGCAATTTATAGAATGCATAAAAATACATTGATTCTGGGTCTCAAATCAAATTAAAAATATTCCTGGATTATCCACTATGGACAGAGCACCATATGAAGGCCTCCTCTCTGGCAGTAAAGCTGTGCTGGCATCAGAACAATTTTACTTCTTGTATCCACACACTGTTAGGATGAAATAAACATCCCACCAAATGGTGTGCTGAGCAAATTTGAGTTCACTGTCTGCCTGGCAGAGAGGCCAAGGTGCAAAGCTACAGAGGGAGCAGTACGCCAAATCAGGCGAGATTCCAACGCCAGGTCACTAGGAGGGCCGCAGAGAAGCATGCCAGCCCTTCTCTGTAATTTGAGGCTTTCTATGTTACATCCTGGTTTGAACAGGTCCGGGAGAGGTGGTTGGCAACCTTCCAGGGGGTCGGCGTTCCTGCAGGAGACACACCCACACGCGCTTGCTCCAGCGTGGCAGGGCTGTGACTTCAATCATACACACAATATGATAACAATAACGCCATCAAGTAACTTACTGCATCTCTCAACCCTGTTTTACTTGAATTACATGGTTGTTTCTAGAACTGAAGGGAACTTTCAGCAAGGGTTCTGGGATTGTAAAATACATACATGCCTCCCTATTTGCTATCTTATGGCATTTAACCATTATTCTTTTTTAAATTTTTTTCATTTATTGATTTTAGAGAGAGAGAGAAGAAGGGAGAGGGAGAGAGAGAGAAAAAAAACGACATTGATTTGTTGCTCCACCTATTCATGCATTCATTGGTTAATTCTTGCACCTACCCTGACCAGGGATCAAACCTGCAATCTTGGAGCATTGGGATGATGCTCCAACCAACTGAGCTACCTGGCTAGGGCTAACCATTATCTTTCACACTTCCTGCCCGTGCCCTTAATTCCAAAACTAGCTTTCCAGACAAAAGGTCCCTAAGTCAGAATGCCATCTTCTAAGCAAATCAGACAAATCCTTAAAAAGCTGTATTGGTGCCTAAGAAACTCACACATCAGCTTTACCAGCTCAGCCATTTTCAGCCATTGAAAAAGCGGTTTTGTTCACCCTGAATCAATGAATTTCTATTGAAGCCTATGTTTCTCTAACACACACAATAAACTGGCACTTGGCAGTGCTCTTGACAAGAGAATGGGGCCAGCTTGCCATCAGAACAAAGCTGAGAGAGCAGAAGCAAGCCAGATTTAAATGAATTAATCTACAGGGAAGTTATTCTCTGAAGGCTGTTACTTAATACAAAACCAGCTGTCTCCTCCTTTGGGTCCTAACGCTGCCTTCTCTCTAGTCCAGGGGTGTCAAACTCGTTTTCACCGGGGGCCACATCAGCCTCACAGGTGCCTTCTAAGGGCCGAATATAATTTTAGGACTGTATAAATGTAACTACTCCTTAACTGTTACGGAGTTGAAATTCCATTTGGCCCTTTGAAGGCAACTGTGAGGCTGATGTGGCCCCTGGTGAAAATGAGTTTGACACCCCTCTGCTCTAGTCCATCTGCCCTGAGAGAAGCATGTCTGTCTAGTCTAAGAAAACCAGAGAACCAAGTCACTACTGCAAGGAACACCCAGGCCTCTGAAGCCCTTCTCCTACCTGGTTAAGGTGTTCAGTTCACTCTCCCTCCAGAAGGCCCAGCCCCCCACACCTCCTGCCAACCTTAGCCAACAGGACTCCTAAGCTTTGGTGTCAGCTACCTTCAGCAGCCCTGCTCCCCTCCTGACATGGGCTCAGCACTTAGTCATGCTGACTTGACCAACCCCAACACCAGCCTCAAAGAGCCAGGGTCTAGCTCTTAAACCCAGCCAGTGGCAGGCAGCTGCTCCGCTCTGACTGGATGCAGGCCAATCCCCCCTCTGATAATGAAATCCAATTTTTCTAAGTGGAACCTCTCACCTAAAGAAAACACATCTGGTGTGTTTGTGTGTGTGCACATCTTTCCCGTCTTTCCATACTCCTGGACACATAAAGAGAGGCTCTACCCTCTGGGGGTGAAACCAGGAGGCAAGGACCCCAGAGCGGCTGAACTCAACACTGATTTGGCCACATGTTAGAATCACTGTCAGGGGGAAGGGTTACTTGGTAAAATTCCCGATGCCCACCAGAACCTCCAACTACCTCAATAGGTTCAGGATGGGGCCTGGGCATCGGGATGTTCTGATGGTTTTAATATGCAACTAGGGCTGAGAACCACTGATTTAGAGCAGAAAAGGCAGAGACCGTCCACTGAGAGCCCTGTGTGCCCAGATGGAGGAGAACATGCAATTTAAGAGCAGTTCCTACCCAGGCCCCTTTCCTGAGTGAGATGATCTCTGCGCCTACAAGGTAACCATCAGAACAGTGTTGAATTCTGGTGCCATGTTCCATGCAGACAGAGCCTCTTTAACCAGTCCAAGCCTCAGTTTCCCCAGCTATTAGGAAAAGGGCTACTCTAGATCCTCTTGTGTTACTTCTCTCAGCCTCCATTTTCCAGCTTTTTGCATCTCTTTCTCTCTTCATCTCTCACTTAAATGCAGACTGTTTATATATTTGCCTTTCTAGTTCTCTAAAAAATGCTGTGTGTGTTTCCTTGAAATTAGATTTGGATAGTGTCTACCCTGTAAGTAAATAATAGCACAGAAACTCTAAACTCTATAATTTAGCCAGGGTATATGACCCTGATAATGTGACAGTCCCTAGTGCATAAAACACCCCATCCCTGGGACCAGAGCTGACCAACCCGCTGGGGAACGCTTGTGCTGAATCATACACATCCTGCCTCTGGGATGCCCAGGTCAGACAGCAGCTCCCTGGAGCACGGCACCTGCCCTCCACGATGCTTGTCACTTTCAGTTCCCTCTGAGCTTGGTTTAATATCCACTGATCAAGACGAAGATTCATTTTGGAGCTATTTTCAGAACAAGTGTAAAGACATCCTCAAGGATATATTAGCTACATTACTTTAATCCAATAAAATTCATAAATCTCTCACTCTGCAATAAATTCAGCACATAAAACAGCAAGCAGTCTCTCAGATGGGCCTACTTGGATGAAAAATAGCATGGAAATATACCAATGACCAGGGTATATGGCAGAATTTGGAACAAAGCAGGTCTCTGGGACTTTATCTACAATGATTTAGTTATGGAAAGTACCAAATACTTTTTGTATGTTGTTTCAGAAAATTTAAACATCTAGCAAGCCTAGGTCACAGCTGAGTTTCTGGCCTCCATAGTCAACTGGTCATCCCCACACAGCATCTTGAAGGCCTCAAACTCAGCATGTCTACATCAGAACTCATTACCAGCCCTCCTGTTCCTGTGTGTTTTAACTCAGTTTAAAAAGGTCATTATCCACCCAGTTACCCACTCAGAAACCTGGTGGTTATTTTAGAATCCTAGCTCCCCTCAACCGTCTCCCCACTCCTTCCAAATCCCTACGTCCTACAGATCCCATTTTGTGCACATGCTCCTATTTGTCTCTCCTATCCCAACCTGAGCTCCCATTTAAATGTGCTGCTCCCCAGACTCCTCCAGCGGCCTCCTAACTGCCCCCCGCGCTGAGTCTTGCCCCCTCCGATCCGTCCTTCTATGTTCTGCCACAGTGATCTTTATGAAAGAATCCTGATCACATTACCCATCTCATTACAACCTTTCACTGGCTCCCTAATGTCTACAGAATGACAGTTAAGGCCCACAGGGAGGTATACAAGCCCCCACGGTCTGATCTCTCCAACCTCTGGTCTCCCATGCCTCACTCTGAACCCCCTGCCCCAGTCTGATGAGCTACCTGGAGTTCCCAGCACCCCGGACTGCCTCCTATCTCCTTACCTGGGCTGTTCCTTCTGGTGGAATGTCTCTTTGCCTTTCCACTCTCAGCAAAATATTCTCATTTTCTGGGCTCACCTCAAAACCTTTCCTCAATCCCCACCCCAAAGAAAAAGCTAAGCAGCCCTGCCCTGGAGCCCCTAATTAAACTTCACTCACAGCATCTGCACTATCACACTTACTGACAGCTGTGAGCTCCTGGAGGACAAGAATTGTATCTTACCTTTTAACCTCTGTGCCTAGTAAGGCTGCTGATGCACAGAAATTTAATAAATATTGGTTAAATGAATGAATGTTTCAATGACAGCATTGTAACAATGGTTCTCAAACCATTTCTTTGTACCTCAGATCCCTTGCTTTTGGCTATTTATGATGTGGAATTGCCTCTTACTCCACTTCTAAGTTGTTTGTAAAGGACCAAAAAAAAAAAAAATTAGTCCTGGAGATATCACATCTTCTTATCTCATTTCCTTGTTCTGTATTCCTAAAAGAAGGGGTCATGTTTCAAGATATTTCAAAAGCTGACAGTGTGAAACTATCAAAATGAGTTATTCACAGTCCCTGGCCTCACTGTTTAAACCCCTCTCCCTGGCAAAGATGATTATTTGAGGGAGACACAGGGCAGAGACACTAATCAAAGCAGAATGACTGCAGCATAACCAGCATAACGCATGGAGTCTACCTCCACGTCCCCTGCCCAGGTAGATGAAAAAATCACACTGGCTTCCCTGGATTTGTGGCTCCTAAGCCAGCAAAAGAGTCACATAAAAATAAGGGCAGCACCTCGATTCAGCAGTGGGCAGGCCCTGTGCCCAAAGGAGAGCCTCTGGAAGGCTTTGGGCACACATCTAGAATTCCACCTAAAATGTCAAAAATCTACAATGTGGCAGCAACTTAATACCTAGCAAATACCTTCTTCTCCAAGTGTTGATTTCTTACTGGAAATTTTAAATAAATGTTTCATTAACATAGCATTTTCCTGATTGATGCTAATGTAATTTGTTTTCCCCAATTTTCTTCCATGGAATCATGTCATGCAATCCTCAGACAATCTGAAACTCTTTGTATCCCAAATAGACAACCCAAGAAAGCTAGAAACCATCTAAACGATCAAGCAAATAAGTGAAAACCCTACACTGAAGAGCTGTTCAGCCCCATCTGTTCGGGAACACACATCGCATACGATACGGAACAGGACGAACTCTCCCTTCCGACCACCTTGGTGGTGCCGGGCTTGTCCTGATGGCAGCAAAGCAGCGTCCACAGGGCACTGTTGGTCCCTGAGACAGAAGTGGGGGGTGGCTGGGTTACTCGGGAAGAATGTACGGGCGTGACATTTTGTTTTAAGGCCCTACAAGGCTTGTTCCCATTCTATTTTGCTTATCTGGACAGGATTCTTGCTCTAAGCTCGTTCCAAATCCCAAAAATTTCAAGGATATTTCTAACATCTTTTATTAATAGAAGTTCTTAAAAATTTCACAGCACAATACTCAGATACAACTCCAAACAGGGAAAAGCAGGTACCATATAAGGGTTTGTTCCCCCAAACCCTGTGAGACACAGGGAAGGGCTTGACCACAACGGACACCACAGTAATGGGAGGTCATCCTCCAGGGGGGTCCAGCCACACTGGAATGTTCCTGTGTGTGCCATTATACTAAGGCTGAGATTTGGATTCGGTTCTATTTCACATGGGGAACAAAAGTAAGGCTCAGTGAAGAGGTAAAGCACTTACATCTGAACTCTACAGGACTTTTTGGGTGCTTTGTGCGTGGCAGAAAGGAAGACCCATCAATGTGTGGAAATAACACCGGCAGGGTTGGCATTCCGGGCTCTGCAAGGCATTGAACAAGTGACTCCGTCCTCAGAGCTTCATCTCCTCATTATAAAATCAAGCAACAACAATAATAATGATACTAGTAGCAGTGATGATGGCAGCCACCCTTTAGTATGTAGCAGGTGCTGTTGAAAGCGCTTTGCAAACACTGATGGAGCACCACCTCCCTTAATCCTGAGACCGTATGTAGTGATACAATTAACTTCATTTGACAGAGGAGGCTCAGAGCTCAGGACCCGGCCCAAGGTCACCCGCTAGAGTGAGTGTCAGGGTTTTAGTCTACTTGAGGGCTGTGATGTTAGGGGGAAACAAAATAATAACTACCTCAGACCATTGCTGCAAACGTGTAAGACATAGACATACAGCTGAAAATTGCTCTGAACACACTTCATGAGCGTCAGCCATCATTAACAGAGCCCACCCGCTCGCTCCCTGCTGGCCAGTGTTCTGATCGCCCTCTTTGGACTCTGGGAGGCCAGCACCCGCAGCCTCCTCCCTCCCGTGGATTAGGGACCACGGATAACTCCAAGGCTATCGGGGAAGAAGGCGGTGCCTCCTGGCACTTACTTTCTGAGCACGGCTATCTCATTCTCTATGCTGCTTTCTTTGCCCTTCAGCGCCTTCTTAGGAATGCACTTCACTGCAAAGAGCTTTCCAGTTGCCTTCTCTTCGGCTAAGACCACTTCAGAAAATGCCCCGCTGTGAAGAAAGAGGGAGAAAAAGAGAAGTTTAGGTTCAGGAGTGTGGGGTTCCACAACGGCTCCTTCTAATCCCGCTACCAAGGTTTGAGTGGCAATCGCAACAGCAACACCGCCCACATTACTGTTACTTTATTATCCAGCATCACTCCTGACCAAACTTCTTTAAGTAAACAAGTGCACACACGTACAAGCTGAAAATATAACCAGGACTTGAGGCAGATAGCCCATTTCTCCGGAGAGGCCCCTGTGGTCAGTGAGCCCCAGAGCCAGGGCCTCAGTGGTCATCTTCGCTCCCCCTGCTGCCACATCCTGTACTTGCCAGCAGGCAGGGCCTGGGAGCCACACTTGGATTGGGGGCAACACATCTCCAATGACTCTGAAACAAAAACGGGTTCCTCCATGGTCCACTCCAGATCTCAGAAACTTGGATCTGTGCACACGGGTCCAGGAAAACCACAAGCCACTGAGTCATTCTGTCCCTAGACTTTCTCTTCTGTCCTCGGAGAAGCACTAAACATGGCCTCCACACAGTTATGATGAGAGACAGCCCCCGCTGCATCCAAAGAAACCACTGGAAAGACCAATATCCTCCCAACACCAATGCCTCAGGGGCTTTTGTTCTTCAGCCAACATCACAGAGATGCCAAAGCTAGGGGAATGTACTTTTCTCTCCCTCTCCTTTCCCATTTGAAGGGACATGCATCTGTCAGGGACCAAAGGAAGACAAACAGATAATTTTAAAACCCTTTCCAGTGAGAGGAATTCACCCCACTCAGTACAATTAACTGCGTGTTTGGAACAGCGCTCCCACCAGAACATGGACTCCTGTGAGGGAAGTCCGTCTGTCTTCAAGTCTGTATCTAATTATATAAACCTGAGGGGCAGAGGATGGGCATTGCACAAGAGAACCATATGGAAAATGCCAGAACTAAGATGTTCAGCCCAAATTCACAAATGATCGGCCAAGTAGGATTCTCCCCTCACCGCTCCTCATGCCTCACATGGAGCCAGCCAGAAGAGCCATTCTGAAATATCAATACATGAAAACCCACAATGGATTTATCACAGAGTGATATACGGAATAGGGCATTCCCAGCAACACTTGGTTACTGCCAACGGCTTTTGCTCAAAAAGACCAATTCACACAATGTCAGGGAGTCCCCCAACCTAGGAGCTGTCCCTCCCCCTGTCTCAGGGACAGACCCAGATGGATTCATCTCAAAGTAAGGGGAGGGTTCTCAGATGGAAGAAACTGTGGACGACTATACACATGCTCCCTCTTGCTATCCTCCAGGAGGTGGAACAAGACCGATGTTGGAGAAGAGATCAGTGAGGAGACACCACGATTCCAACACCATGGCTGAGGAACCCCATGCGTTCGTTTTCAGGTTCCCTATTTGCCACTCAGGCCCCTGATGCTGACATCACCACAGCGGTTTCTCTCCTGAGTCTGTCGGATTTACTACACCCATTTTCCAGAAGGTGGAGAAGCCCTTTAGCAGCGGCAGCCAAGCTGCCAGAGCTCGGACGGAGAACTGCTGGCAGACCCCACTCTGCACCCACCCGCACTCCTGCCTCCTTGGGATCGATATGAATGGTGATGGACCACGGCCAGTGCACAGACATCCCGTGCTTAGCTGTAGCTATCGGGAGCTATAAGGGAAAAGTGCTTCCTCGTTGCCTGGAAGGTGCCAGAAATGGAGGGTCGGGCTGCGTTTGGGGAGCTGCCACCCTCCCTGAATGGGCAAATCCACCTGCTTCCTCATTTAGCCAAACAGTGTTCATTTACCTTCTTCAAGCTTTCCAAAGACAAAGCTCTCTGGTCTTCTTCAGGGATATAAGATTAGCATACATTGTTACTGCTCTTGCAATGAACAGAAATCACTTGAAGACACTTCCCTGTTCCAGGAAAGCTAATTAGAAACATCAGAAACAGAAACTCATGAATGAAGAGTTTGGGCACTTTCAGTGTCATCACACAACAAAATGGTGTGTGTGTCCATGTGTCCCTGTGAGGGGTAGGCTGGGAGGAGGCTGGTGGCAGGAAGGAAGACATGCAAGCAAAAGAGAGCCCATAAAAGCTTCAAACAACCCCCCCCCCCAAAAAAAAATTCCCTAGGAACATAAACTGGGACAGAGAATTACAAAGTTTTAAAATACAAAGGGGTCAAAGCAAGTTTCACTCTATCATCTGTGAAGTACAAGCAGTGTGTATTAAAATGGAATGCGAGAGCCTTCCAGCCAGACTGAATTGCACTTGTATCTTGAAATGGCAGCCTGTGGGTGGCCAGCTCCCACCTGGCACCCAGGCCTCCTGCTCTCTGCAGTCTGACTTTCCCCTCTCTCCAACGCTTGACTGGAATCAGGAGCTCTGGGCCCCTACGGGGTGGGGTCTCCCAACTGCTTATTCCAGTGGCTTCTTCTTTAGCTCATCCTATTGGTCTTTGTGTAGCCTGGGAGGGTCTCAGTCTCCTTCATGAAACTCTCTCTTCTTCCGGGTTCTATGGCACAGTTCTCACCTTCCACCATTGTCTCTCCATCTTCACCTGCTCCTCTTCCTCCCATCAAACGTCAGTGATCTCCAAGGTTGCGCCCTCTGCCCTCTGTTCATCCTACTCTATACTCTCCCCCTGGAAAATCTGTTGTTTCCAGTTTCCGCCTACCTCCTCAAGGACCCTTAACCTTTATTGAAATTTTAATCTCTCTCATGTGCAAATCTCATCTTTCCAACTGCCTATGGGGTCTTTCTAGATAAATCTCCTGACTAGCCTCTCAAGAACACCATAACCAAAATAAAAGAAAAACAGTGGCTTCGTCTCAAAACTTCTCTCTCCTAGATTCTCTCTCATTTCTACTGATCCGGTAAACGTAGCCTAGAACCCTATTTCAGCCCTCTCTCTCATTTCCATCATCAAGTACATTCAGGTCTTCTGTTAAAAAGACCCTCAAATGCCTGTCTGTTCCATCCTTATACCACTGTTCTGGTTGTGGTTCCAGTTATTTCGCTCTGGGCTACTTCCACGGCTCTCTTCCAGCTCCTCTGCCTCCAGCAAGCCCACCTCTCACCTGCTGTCTCGGACCTGCGACTGCCAAGATCTGATTATGTTACCACCCAACTTAAAACTCTGAGGTTTCACATCTACAGGGGATAATGTTTTAACTCCTTTGCAAGTTACCCATGGCAATCAAAGTTCTTCCCAAACGGACCCCACACTTGTGAGCTCATCTACCATTGGGGCCATCTTCCCCAACACGAACACAGGACCGCACCATATACACCTCTCCTCCACCCAACCACATCAGTCAACTGGCAGTTCCTAAACACTCCCATGCCCTTTTGTACCACTGGCCCTCATTCAAGTCCTGCCTACCTCCCCCTTCCTGGAATGCTACTCCCATTTCTTTCTCTTTGGCGAAGTTCCATTTATATTTTAAAGGGCCCAGCTGGTACATTTCCTTCTCTTTGAAGGCTTGCTCAACCGCTTCCCAACCAGACAGCATGAGGCCCTCATTCTGAGCCCCACACACGTGGCTTACACCTACCTGAACCCACATACACATTCCATCGTGGTCCTTCCGGAGCCTGCCTGCATGAGAGTGCAAGTCCTAAATCATTCCTTTCTGTGTCTCCATACCTAACGACACTTGCACCACCTGCTACCCAAGGCAGATTGGACGGTCACCATTGTTTGGGGCTCTCCTCTGACTCTCCGCCTAGCTTTCCATATCTCCCCAGTGCTGCAGATCCGAAAGAGAAATGATATACAGTGATCCCCTCCTACCCACGGTTTTGCTTTCTGCAGTTTCAGTTACCCACTGTCCACTGGTCTTGACTGGAAAAAATATTAAATTTGTGAATTTATAATATGACATTTCTCCTCATAAACCTTCATCCTTGTTAAGTAAGTAAAATTTGTTGGGAAAGAGGAGAGGTCAGATTTTTATGTAGACTTTAGAAAATACATAATCATGAGAAAAACAGAATTCCAGTGTTTTGAAAATTGTATTTCTCAAGTTGTGACATAATCTTTGATTTCTAAAGAAAAATATTATTCCATTTAAAATAAAAACACCCACCAAGTTTCCATCTAAATTAAATCTCTATGACAAATTACTGAAAAGGTCAAACAAAAAGCTATTCTTGAAATGCTAAATACATATTTTTGGCTCCTAAAGATAAGCTGTACAAATAACAAAAGTTGAATCCTTCCCCTTTTTCTTCCACATTTCCAGGAAAATCAAATCATCACCTGGAGGCAGCTTACTCTGAGGCAGCTTCCTCCAGGTACCCAGGAGGAAATAAACAATCTTTTTTTATTAAAAAAAAAGCTATTGTTTTAAAGATTTTATTTATTTTTAGAGAGGGTAGAAGGGAGGGAGAAAGAGAGGTACAGAAACATTGACATACAGAAGAAGCACCCATTGGTTACCTCTCACACACCCTCTACCAGGAACCTGGCCTGCAACCCAGGCATGTGCCCTGACCAGGAATCAAACCTGCAACCTTTCAGTTTGGAGAACAATGCCCAGCTCACTAAGCCACACCAATCAGGACAAAATAAACAATCTTTAGAGAGCTGAATTCTCAAGGCTTGAGGAAAATGGTCATATTTTCTATACTGACTAAAGAATTCTACTTTTTACTTTACCTTTATACATTATGGCTGTAGAAACAAGAAGGCTGTTTTGCTTTGTTCTATCTAGTTGGTTTTAAGAATGGAACGCTGGCACAGCAACAGCAGACTCTCCAAGGCGCAGAGCCCGCCCTGGGGATACGAACCCTGTCCTCCAGGAGTGAAACAATCCAGCTCCAACTGACCAATGGGAGGCAAAGAAGAAGTGGGAATGTGCTCTGGGAATTCTTTATATTCCCAAGTTCCTCGAGCAAGCAGCAGAAAAGCCATGTGCCCTGAGGATGCCTCGGCTAAAAACAGACATTTAAGGGCTTTGGAACTAAAGATAGACATTTACCTTCTAGTTGTTAAAAAATGCTAGAGCTATTCTGAGTACCTTACCTCCAGATGTGCTGCTATATATTGAGATCAAAACTCAGAGCTAAGCCAAGCCCAAAGATGTGCTGGCTAACCACCTGCTCACTACCAATTATTATCACAAAACAGCAAAAACAAGAATCTATGGATTCTGCTTTCCCAGTTTCTAACGATCTTTAGCCTGAAGTTAAGAAAAATATCAGATAGCATCTAACATTAGTAATACATGGGCTAGTGCCTCTAAATGTACATAATTCAAAAGTAAATTATTTCCTTTTATAATAGAAGTTTAATCACAGACACACAAACATTCAGCCTCTAACAACCTACTGGGATGAGCACATTTTAGATGCTCCACAAAAGTCCACCTAACTTCACTGAAAAATGATTCCCCTGATTTTCAACAAGAACCAGGAATTCCAGAGCTGTCTTTTTGATTCACGATAGTAACTTATCAGTCAGAAAATTATATCCATCCCAAATTAGGCCAAGAAATAATTGGATGGTGCTGGAATGATCTGCCCTATTAGCTTGGAGCCAGCTATTACTGGATCATTGCCTTTTTGAGCTTTTTAGTCATTCTACATACAAATCAGATTGATCATGTTATTAACTTTAATAATGACATTGCCTCTAGCAGATCACCATTACTGTGCTGGGCAACTGGGCCAACAGACATTACTCCCAGTTCTTGGACCATAAATTAAAATGTTTTTTTCCACTAAGCATACTTTCTTCCCCGGTGTCATGCCAGGACAATATTAAGGCCTGGTTAGGGAAAAAAAAAAAAAAACCTAAATTAAAAAATGAAGTTGGTGATATTTGGTTTTATTTTATTTTATTTTAATTGTTGTTCTTGTACAGTTTTCTGCCTTTTACTCCCATCCCAGCCCACCTCCTCAAAAGAAATGAACAAGTGCCTTTTAGACCTACTGTTCCAGAGAGGAATCAGTTCTTAAAATATGAGAGCCTGTCTGCTAGCCCAAGCAACAGTCTTATTGACCCCCAAGAATGCAAACAGGTAACAACAACAGGCATGAAGCTGAATGGTCTCAACGTCTAAGTAACTCTCCAGGAAGAAATTAGGCAATTCTAGAAGTGACAGCAACTCCTTCTGGTAGAATCTTCAGTTTAACATCTTCACTAATTCATATGCCACTAATGACATCCTATGGTGCTCATTTAGCTCACTGACTGAAAGAAAGCCACACCTGATCTGAAAAATAATGTTCTGCCAAGCAAATAAAGCAAAAAAGTTTTGCTTTCACATGTTTCAAGAATATATGTGCATGAAAATTGGTATCCTATCTAAATGTAACATCTAGTCATTACAGTGCATCTTCTAAAACCCTCTACGTGACAATTACATAGTAAGCAATATGTTCAGTTAAAGTATTAAAATTTCATTTCTTAAAAATAACTTTTAACTCAGGCTTTTATTAATTTGGACCCATGCTTCACCATCCAGTTCAAATGAGAGACACATCCTTAACTTTAGTTATCCACTGGAATAGAGAGAGTCCTACTAAAAATAGCTATTTTGTTTTCACTCAAAAAAATTCCATCTTTCTCTTCAACTGGTAAATTCCACAATGATTAGAAACCTTATATAAAAGATTCAAAAATCATGGTGAGATATTTTTAAATATTCACACAAGCAGCCTGACTTTGTGGCCAGATCAACTTTCATTCCATGTACATCCCTACGTCTGAAACCACTGGAGCAGGTCTGGGTGTGACAACACTTGTCACAGGGGAAGGCTTCAAAACACCAGCACAGTCACTGCATGAGGCATCTTTGGTTCCTTAAGATTTTTCTGTAGTGCGGAATTGTTCCTGCTAATTGCTTCAATGATCCAAACACAGAAGGCAAATAAATTCCAAATGAATGCATACTGCCACCTTCTAAAGAACATACTTCATTTAATAGAACAACATTTTCCCCTTCACTTCTCTAACAAGGTCCCATATTTTATCTCTGCTCTTCTGCAGTCACTTGTGAAAGGCCGATCTGAAACCCAAGTGAGTCCGTCATTTTTTTTTTTCTTAGCTCACCAATAGGGAGCATTAATAAAAGCCTGGTGTGGGGAGGTGGTGCCAGGATAAAAGATTCAGTTCTCTTGGGATTACAGCCTCCTTGTTGCCACAACTAAAAGCCTAACAACGCTAAAGGGCACATAAAGCATCTGTGTGGATTGTATATGCATTGGGCAAGGGTACAGTTGACCTGGACAACCAATGTAATGACTGGGGTGAAACTGGAGCTCCCGTGTATTCTCCAGCTTTCTTCACCAACTGTGCACACCTCCCAGTGGTACTTCTCGCTGCGGTCTTCACAGATCTCCTGTTTGACAAGGATTCTCCCCCCATGGGTGGCTCTTCAGAATGCCCCCCCCTTTTTCAGTCCCATCCCTTATAGCAGGGACCCAGACCTATTAGATCCTGTGTCCCTTTCTCCTGTGACGGCTATGAAGGTCCAATGTCCTCCTGACACCAGATACACAGTCTTTGGCAGAGCTGGAGGACATGTTTGCCACATGGCGAATAAACTCATAATCATGAAACTGGGTGGGACATTTAGGATTAATCCTGACTGCCCACCCCTCACATGGCCATGCCCACTTGCTGGGCCTCTGAAAGGCCCTTATTTTAAGCACTTTTTAAAAGCTTACTCTAACGCTTGTTCAAGGCAGGTATATCAACAGGTAACTTGAAAGAAAGTGTTTTTGAGTTCTATGCCAACATCAGTGTACTCTAATCAGCCTTTCAAGTCCCTCATCAAAAAACCCTCACAAAACCCTACAGTCATTATTGTTATAATAATTACTACATTAAAGGGACATTTAGCTGTATCTGCATAAAGAAAATAGAAGGCCTATCAGAATCAGGTAAAAAAAAATCAATGAAAATTTGAAATAGCAAAACACTGAAAATATCCTAAATATCCATCAATAGGGAACTGATTAAGTAAATTAAAATCTAAAATTGCAATGAAGAACTATACAGCCATTTAAAATAATAAAGCAGATTAATGTCTGCTAATATGGAATTATCCCCAAGATACATTGTTAAGTGAAAAAATAAATGTGCAGAGCGAAGTGACTATTATCTTCCCACTTGCATAACACACACAGAGAACACTGCTGCCTCCAGGGGAAGCCTGCAGGGAGGCTGGTTGGGAGACTTCATTCTTACCCATTTTACTAGGTACATGAGCTGCTTTTCTGTTAAAAGTTATTTAATGACGTGCAGAAATTTGGGGGAAAAGAAAGAGAATAATCAATAAACATCTATGCAAAATCATTCTCTGGCTATTTAAGCCTTGTACTAGATGTTCTTGCTGGATTAATAGCCTACTAATGAAATGTCAACAACATTCCCACTATACAGCCAAGTTCATGGCGTGTGCTGCCCAGAATACCTGTCTAACTAGGACCGGTGTGCTCTGGCAACCAAGCCCTCTCAACTTGGCTCACAATTAGCCTGGACACCTTCCCCAAAGAAGAAATTCAATAGTTTTGAAGAAAAACTTTTCTTCGTAGAGATCATTTAAAAATAACACCAAAATTCCATTTCAAGTTCCCAACCAAGAATGGGACCTTGAAATGAAAGGATAAGTATATATCAACAGACGAAAACAACAGGGAAGTATCAAGAAAGGCAATTTGACAAAAACAGGACCCATTCCAGAGCCAGGCCCTGCCTGAATCCATACACATGACAGGAGTGTGGGAAGATTGGTTTATTGTATACAACACAATGCTAAGGACATACTGTGTGTGTGTATAAAACACATCATTTAGATTCACAACGCTGCAGAATACTGTGGCAGACAGAATAATGGCCCCCTGAAGACATCCATGTCTTAGTCCCTGGAATCTGTGAAAGTTAGTTCCTTATTGCCTTTATATCTCGCAGCTGTGACTAAGGTTAAGGGGTTTAGTATGGCGAGAGTCTCCTGGATTATTCAGGTGGGCCCAAAGTAATCACGTGGGGCCTTATAAGAGGCAGGAGGGCCAGAGTCGGAGAAGGAGATGGGGGGCCAGCAGCAATCACAATGATGCCATTGCCCGAAGGGGCCACAAGGTAAGGAAGTCAGGCAGCCTCTGGAAGCTTGCAAAGGCAAAGAGCGGGCTCTTCCCTGCAGCCTCCAGCAGGAGCACAGCCCTGCCAGCCTCTTGACTTTAGCCCGTACGAACTACTTCTGAACTTCTGACTGGAGCTGTAAGATAATAAATTTGTGCTGTCTTAATCTGCCAAGTGTGTGGTCATTTGTTACCACAGCAATAAGAAATTAATCCAGATACAAATCTGTATTATTAGTATTGATCCCTACCTTGCAGATGAGGAAATTGACCTCATCAAGGTTCCAGAACTTGTCCAAATCTCAAAGCCAATGTCTGGAAGTGGTGGGATCCCAGCCCAGCTGTGAGGGATTGATGGAATGCTGCCCCCGGAAAGGTCACCTGGGATCGCCCTGTGGCCACTGTACACATCAGGTGGCAGACTGTCAGCGCAGCAGGCAGTGAGAAGGGATAAGTGAGGGAAATAAGCAAAGCTGATCACCATGTGGGATTCTTGATCCAGTTAAATATGCAGTAGGTGGTTCTTTGTGTTCCACATCACCTTCAACAGCAACAGGTAAGTGTGCTCCCAGGCAAAGTGACACAGCTTTGCCATGCAAAAACTCATTTATAGTAAATGGCTTTCCTATGAGTGATATAAAAGATAGTTTCTATATTTTCACCTTGAAAATTCCCTTCTTTCTTTTTCCATAAGTGACTGCTTTGTAACAGGCTGCATCTCCAACACTAGAAGGATGGAACGCCCCCACATCCCTTCATCACTGGGCTGCATCCTGGACAGTCCCCCACACAAGGCTGTAGACAGAAGTTGGCCGATCTGCAGTGATTCCGTGCTTCCTTGGGTGTACACAGAACCATAACCAGGAAGACAGGGTACTGGCAAAGAGTGAAGCTTCCCTAACCTAAATAATCATCACCATTACCACCTAAACCGCTTAGGAAAGCCTTATTAGAAGCTTATTTTTTAAATATTTGCCAACCATTTTCTAATTCTACCAATAACCATACCTAATAACATTATTCCCATTTTACAAGTGAGAAAACTGAAGTTCAAAAAGATTAAAAATTTTGATAACAAGATAATAAACTGAACTTGTAACCCTAGATTGATACCAAAATCATGCCTTTCCATTTTTAAAATGCTGCCACCTGTCCACGTGTAGTTAATTCCATAATTCAGCGAAAGTAAGAGTGGGTGGGGTGTGTAGGTTTTTCTCACTGTATTTCCCCCAAAAAATATATCCAAATCCTCACCCCTAGTGTGTCAATAGCAATCTGGGCTATGATGGGTAAATTCATAGAAACTTCTTAACCGGAAAACCCACAAATGGAGCCCCAAAAGCTTGGGCTTGCTTCTGAGCTTCTGAGCATGTCTGCGCACACAGTCCCAAGGGCTGAAAGCTGAAGGCTCTCTTCCCTCCTACTTCAAGAACCCACACCGTCCATTACAGGAGAGTGAAGAATTTTTAATTCGGACCTCTGTTTGTGTTCCTGAGGCAATCCTATTAAGCAATCCAATGAGGCCCCCCAATTATTTTCTTTATATCTTAACTTTCTACATAGTAACTTTCATGCTTTTCAAAAGTATAAAAACTCAAGACTCAAGATTGACCCTTATGTTGCCTCACCTGTTAATTGCTTCTCTTTCTAAACTGCCCACGTCTCATTATCCATTTCCTGATTAACAGAGGTGACATAATCTTCCAGCAGAATTGACAAGTTCTCCCATTTCCTACAACATAATCACGTTAACATCATCTCAGCTGAAAGAAAAGGAAAGTTCGCAGGTCCCTGGGTGTTAGTGCCTTGGTATGAGGTATAAAGCTTTGTTCACCATTCAAGTCACGCACACACAAACTATTAATCAATTTGCTGTGAGGCACTGATTATAACATTATTTCTGGTAGAAAATAACAATAAGTCAGCCTAGTGGTTACCCACAAACACAAAAGCTTATTTCCTGAGATACCACTGCATGCAAAAGGAAGGTCAGGAGCAAGGGGATATTGCTGACTGAGCTTCTCTCAATTACATGAAAGTTACGGCCCATCACAGAGACAATGGAAATGAATGTAGGGGCTACTCTGCCTCCACCAGCCCTCACCAGTCTCAGGGTGACAGGAGTGAGACTGGAGTGGTGACCTGATGCTCAGGCCCCCACGGAGGCCACCGGCCACAGGCTCTTGGCTTCTCCCATCAGGGCAGAGAAAGGCACTGTTGGCTCAGCAGCACATCTCTTTCTCTGCCCATGCAAGGCAGACTGCATCCGTTAGAAACTCCATGGTTCTCGTTCCCTGACACTGCAGCGTTCAGGGACGGGCTGCTGAGATATGTGAAAAGTAAAGCACGGGCAACCCCAAAACAGCAGGATTTCCCAGGGCAGGGTGAATAGAGAAGCTCCAAAAGGCCTGACTGCCCAGAGACATCTCCTCAAACCATCCCGCTGAGGTGGCTTGTGCCATTCCTTTGAGTTAAGGGACAGACTACTGACACCTCCTCCAAAACCCAAGACTCTTTCCTGGGAGCATGCCATGTGGTGACATGCACACCTGATCAGCAGGAAGTCCTTAATGACAATGGAAATGATCATATTTTAAACCTCAGTTAGCTCTTGCCCTGTGAAGATGAACTTCACTTTCAAAGAAACCTGAACTACCAGCTGTCACCGACCTCTGCCCATGGTACACTTCAAACTGCTTCCTGCAGGTGGATCAGGGGACAGTGGCAAAGGCCCCCTGCCTTGCTGCTGTCTCAGTGAGCTGGCAGTGGGGAAGGAACTCTGGCTGCTTGGTCAGCAGAGGTTCAGTAAGCACTCTCACACACCAGGCCCTGAGGATAGAGGCCCTGAGGACAGAGGTGAAGGGAGCAAGCTTTCTGCCCCGGAAGCCCCCATGCCCAGTGAGTAGGAAGACTGTAAACAAACATATATGTCAGGGGTTGGTAAGAGCAAGAAACAAGGAAAGGGCAAAGGAAAAAAATAGCATGCACACCTGCAGAAAGGTGGCCAGGGCAGGCCTCTTTGCTCAGAATTGAGTGGAACAAGGAAGAAAGCCTTGAGCATGTCTGGAACACTTTTCCAGGAGGGAAAAACCATTAAGTGAAAGGCCCTGGGCTGATGAGAGCCCTGGCTTGGTAAGAGAAGGACAGATAGCCAGGGTGCCTGGAACTATGTGAAGGAAGGAGAAAACAAAGTCCAGGAAACCCGGACAGAGCATCAATGCCCCTTGACCATGGCAAGGGTTTGGTAGGTTTGGAGTGCGGGTGGGGCAGTTGCTGAGAGATGTGAGAATACACTAGTTGTAGAACACTTTTTTCTTGTGTGAGATAGATAGATAGATAGATAATAAAAATTACAACTCAAGCCCAGCATCGGAGTCACAAAAGCCACCGTTTTAGCTAACTAATCACTCTCATGCCCCCTGAAAAGCAGAACCAATGCTGATTTAGTCAAAGTTCCTCAAAAAGCAGTAATAAGGCCTTTTTTTTTCTCCCCTGAGTGATTCCATGAAGCTGCTGAGACTCCACCTCTTCTTGCCTCAGCTTTGCCACCTGCAAGATGCAGATGATGCTTCTGCCTCAGGTACAAGGCGCAGAGGTGAGCACTCCAGGCCTGCTCTCAGACCCTACCGTGAAGGTAGACTCGAATTCGGGCACCAGCCAACTCCAATTCCCACATTGTGTCGCCAGCGTGTCTTCTGCACAGCACTGGCTATGCGCAATTCTGCATCTCATCACAGATCTGCTGGACACCTCACAACTGGTCTGTACCTCCTCAGACCCAGCCTGGAGCTGGCACTTCATCCACATAATAGCAAAAGTCATTTCAACCCAAAGTCATATAGCAACCCAAGGTGGTTATGGAAATTTATCTAAACCACACACACGCATAAATATAACACTAAAATGGTTTAACTTTTTTTCATTTGCCACATACTTTGATGTTTCTGAAAAGTATGCTAAAAAATAGCAACTGGATCCACACACTGTTTTCCCCACTAAATGAGATCCACCTCACAAGCAGCAGCCAAATGAGCTCCCTTCCTCTCATCACTGCAGCCTCCCTTTCTCCTCCAGGAACACATCTCATAAATGACAGTGCTGCAGAACTAAGCAGATCAGCTATCAGTCTCTGGGATGCTTCAGTGCTGGCATCCTTCCTGACGATAAACATCAGGGACAATTATAGGACCTTGCTTCTTTGCCTGACTTCTAAACAAAAACACTAGTCCGGGTCTCTCTCTCCAGTGTGAACAGCCATCCAGCTGGCCATGCCTTCTTTATTCTGTAAGCATCATCTTACTTGAAAAAGAAAAGATCAAAGTGTAAATTTAAAAAAATTTTTGAGAAAATATGTCACATCGCTGTCAGCAGAGCATCTGATCTGATACAGCATCCAAGCAAATGATATTTAGTGATTAAGTTCCAATGCCTTAGCCATGTTATAATAGATAGCTTGGGTGCTTAAATTTCCAGGTTAAAGAAAAATACAATAAAAGTGTTAGAAATATCTAGGATAAAGTAATTGGAAGGCATACATAAATTAACTTAACCGTAAAATCATATCTGAAAAAATAAAATATTCAAGTCTTACAAATAAAATAAGTGGAATATAGTAAAAGATACTGTAAACAAAGTAAAAAAAGAAAAAAGGGGGGGTGGGGATGGAGAAATGATTGTAACACATAAGACAAAGAATCACAACCATCCTATGACACTGAGGACTTCCCCTTAAGGCTGCCACATGCCCAACTCCAGGTGCTCTGTCCACAGAAACCATGCCCAGCAGAGGCACTCTGGTCCTGCAAACCAGCGTGGGCAAGGATACAAACACACAGTTCACAGAATGGCCAATGAACATATTAACTGGTACTCTGCCATCCTGATCATTCAGAAAATGCAAAATAAAACCATCACAGGACAGCTGTCTTTTCATCAGGTTGGGAAAAGGTCAGTTTATGTGGGAAACTGGCTGCCTATAAATTGCCACAGTATTTTTGGAACTAAATCTGGCTATCCCTGTTAAATTTCATTTTAGAACAGTGATGTGTATAAAGACACTTGTTGTGGCACTATAGAAATGGAAAATAATGAAAACATGAATTTCTAGTAATGATGGAATGGCATGGCCATCCTATGGGCTTGTATGGCTATTGAGAAGAATGAGTTAGAGATATATGTATTTATCTAGAAAGATGTAATATTCCAGCTTATCTAGAGGAATATAAACCTCCCAAGCAAGAAAAGTGAGCTATGATAGAGTCATTCAGTGGAATACTCTGCAGTAAATTAAATGATGAGTCTCCATGCATCAACAGAGATAAATCTTGAAAATGTAAGAATGGGTGATAAAAAGCAGGTTACTAAATGATACCTACAGTATTGATTCAATACTGGTGTCGCTCTATAAAACACACATACATACGCTCCAACAACAGCAGCTCTACATTGTTGGGACATGCAGTATATATGTATGCAGTAAAAATATAAAGACACCCCCCAAAAATGCACAGCACTTCAGGTACAGGTGGATTACAGAAAGGTAAAGGATATGGGATGTGCATCCATAACTGTATTCTGTATCCATAACATTTTTTGGAGGAATCTGAAGCAAATATGCAAAATGTAAATCAACACTTGGTCAATCTGGGTGGTGTGCACATGATAGTTTGTTCATGTATTTTTTGTGTATTTTGATAAAGTTGAAACATTTAATGATTTTTTTGATGTAACCAAAGAAAGTGTTGGGGGGCATACAAGGAAAGAGGCCCTAGGTGCCCACTTTGCTAGTACAGTCCAAGTTCATGCACACCACCCAGCACAATTATTAACAGGCCCAACTTTTATTCCCAATAGCATTGGAGCACTTTGTGTTCTGTCTAAGAACCTGTGTCCTCAGTACAGTGGTGACGGTGACAGTGACAGCACATAGCTCATGGGTTGTTGTGAGGATTAAATGAAAAGATGGGAATTATATACTCACTCCTTAATGTGATCAGTAAACGTTAATTATTTTGATGAGGTGATAGACCCTAAAACAGAACAGTCATAAAACATTACGAGAACTCAGAGGAAATAGAACAAAATTTTCCTGGTCAAAACTGAACACTGCATCTTTGCAAAGCAGAGGTATTTGAGTAACCTTTGAGGAATGGGAATTTTCTAGAGTAAACTTGGACCTTGGGAAGGGAGGGCCTTGACCAGGTTCAGTCTACATGACCAACCAACAGGGTTACAATACAACCAAAGAGGCCTGATGGCCCTCAGAATGGCCTCTGGATTTGGCCAAAAATTTTTAACTTTGACTCCTGGCCTTATTATTTCTTTGACCTGATTTCACAGAAGACTTCTTGGCCACTCTCATGAGGAAGACAGATCACTCACCAGAGGATGGTCAGCCACTAGTGATGGAAAGAGAGTAAAGTTCCTGCTTTTGTGTGTTTGGAGAAACTGGATCCACAAATACCAAGGCCCAGAAAACACTGAACAAATACAAACAAGTCACTGTAGATTCTACATTTAAAGAAGAACTCTTTAAAGGGTGTTTATTTGGCATGAGGCATACTCTTTTGTTCCTTGCCCTTCCTTTTCCTCTAGAATAAGGACATGATGGCTGGATCTCCAGGACTCAACCTGTAATCTTGAGGATAGAAGTTCTTGCTAATGATGATAGAATTAAAAAAATACAAAGAACCTAGATTCCTTGTGTCTTTATAGAACCACCATGCTAGCCCTGGATTCCCTATTTTTTACATTATTCTACTTGAGATAATAAACCTACAATCTGTTTGTACCAAGTTAGTAGAAACTGTTACCATCCGCAAGTTCACTTCTTTACTAATGAAGTGGCCATAGGACTACCCAATGAGTGTGGAGGGTCTGTATTATATGAAGAGTAGTAGTAGGAAAAGTGGGCCATGGCAAAAATGCAGAGCCATTAAAATCATGGCAGTGATGACTGAAGAAGCATGGAAAAATTTATATAAACAGTAGAGTACAAAAAAGTGCTCTGTGCTTGTACAGTAAATACAATTGGAAGTTTATGGCATGAATATCTAGCTTTTATAAAAGGATAAATTCATGACTGGCCCGTCCATGAAGAAGCATTACATCACATTACACAACAATGACCAGGAGATGGATATGGAGCGGTGTATGGGACGCTGCTTCCATTCATATAATCTCACAACCAGACAACACAAGAGGGAGATGATTCAGGGCAGAGAAACACCAACCCCACCTATAAACAGTGATGCGTTCCAAGGTCAGTCTCACAAATAAAACAAAAAGAATTAAACATGACAGTTTTACTTCCTCCTTTCCAATTTGGATGTATTTTATTTCTTATCCTTGACTGAATGCTGTGACTAGGACTTCCAGTACTATGCTGAAAAAAAGAGGTGGAAGTGGACATCCCTGTCTTGTTCCCCATCTCAAGGGAAGCACTTTTGTGCCAACTTTGCATTCCCAGAATAAATCCCATTTGATCACGGTGTTGGTAGGAATGCAGATTGGTGCAGCCACTATAGAAAAGAGTTTGGAGTTTGCTCAAAGAATAAAAAATGGAGCTGCCTTTGGACCCAGTGATTCTACTTCCGGGAATATAACCTAGGAACCCTGGAACACCAATTCAAAAGAACTTACGCACTTCTACGTTCACAGCAGCACTGTTTACAATAGCTGAGTGTTGGAAACAGCCTAAATGCCCGTCAATAGATGAGTGGATCAAAAAGCTGTGGTACATTTACACAACAAAATACTATGGTCATAAAAAAGAAAGAAATCTTACCTTTCGCAATAGCATGGATGGACTTGGAGATTATTATGCTAAATGACACAAGCCAGAGAAAGACAAATGCCATATGATTTTACTCATATGTGGAGTCTAATGAATGAAATAAACTGATGAACAAAATAGAAACAGAAGCATGGAAACATGAATCACGCTGACAGCTGTCAGAGAGGATGGGGGAGGGAGGATGGATGGAAGAAGGTGAAGGGATTAGTCAAAGAACATATATGTATAATCCATGGACACAAAGAACAGTGTGGTGATGGCCTGAGAGAAGGGGAAAGCAAGGTCTGGGAGGAGGGGGCAAAGCGGGGGGAAATGGGCACATCTGCAATAGTGGCAACAATAAAAACTTTTAAAAAAAAAATTAAATGTGACTCTTGGCCACATCATCAATATATGTCTGTTGAATGAATGAATAAAGACAACATATACATTTTTTGAAGTCTAACAACAAAGAAGTAAAAGGGCAAGGCACGCTATCAAATTTTTAAAAAAGGAAATCCAATTATAAATGAAAAAGTTAATTTTTTTCCATTCTAGGAATAATTTAATTTTTCAATAACCAACCCAGGGAGGACATTATCAAGTGAAAATCATCAGCTAGCTCAGCCAAAGCTCCCCACTATACAGTGTTTGGAATATCCTTTATTGGAAAGAGATGGATTAGGGACCTGTTAGAGATGAACTACGAGTTCCCTGAGCCCTACATTATAAATCCTTGTAATCAGAGGCAGGCAATCTTCCTTGACTTTATTATCAATTCCCTGGCCTCAGTTTCCATACCCAAACTCATCATTTAGCAAATGTTTGCCACATCAACCACCCTAAGAGGAAAGCCAGCAAAAGTCACTTTTCAGCTTACGACTGACCCAGATAGACCATTATGAGAATGCTACTCCTAGGAGCCAAAGAAAGAGAAAGCATGTCAGGTGACAGCAATTTTAAGTCTTGTTTCACAGTTATAATTATTTTGCATTCTATAATTTACCATTTGAACATGGAAGATGAGTCTTGAAAGAATGCCCCACTCTGTTATTCTGTGTAAAATGTGTTTAGTTTTTTTTCTGGTTGTTTTTCAATTCTGACAATCCCCTGTAGTCTCCCCTGCTCCATGGCAATTCACAATGGTAGATGTTGTAGTCATTATATTTATCATTAGTAACTTGGTTCCAGATCATTGGACTTTGCCCGCAGACATTGTGTTTAAGCAAATGTGATGCATACAGATGAGGAAGGGCCAAGGCACAAGAACCTTCTGATGCTGGTAATTTTTATGCATCCCCATCAACTGTTATCTCACTTCAGCACAAGGCAGAAAGGAGAATGAATGCACCGTTGGATGTGTTGCTGGGGGAGACCGCTTTCGCCTGTCTGGGTCCCTAACTAATATACACTATATACTCCTGAAGAAAATTCGGCAGTTCATCAAACTGTGATGGTCTTGCCACTAATGTCCAAAGCAGAAATGCTGACGTTAATGTGGACTTCGTGTAGCTTCCACCCTCTGTTTTATTTGCCACAGGGGAAGCCCCACATTTAGAGGCCTTTAAGCTAGTGCTCTAATTATTTCATCCTGGACAATCTCAGACTTCTGATCCCCTTGCTCTCCAGACTAATGATGGAATTGCAACACAGAAAGGTAGAAGGGGTCCACAAAGTAATGCAGGAGAATGGTTCTCGGCAGAAAGTACATGAGAACTCCCCCAAGAACTCCTAATGAACTCTCCCAGATCCTGTAAAAAAATCACAATAGGATTTTTTGTGCTTCTCCATTTGTTAAGCCTAAATGATAATCATGCAAATTAGTGAGCAGATTTTCCCACCAGAATGCCTACCATGCTGAATGAGGCCCCCAATCATTCTGAATCATAAAACTGTCAGACCCAGAAGAGCCAGAGAGATCATCAAGTTCGATCCCCTCATTTCCCAGAAACTGAGGTCAAGAAAGGTAGATTGATTTGCCAAAGGTCCAGACACATGCAACAATGGAATGACAATTCAGTCCAGTGCTTTCTCCAAGCAAGATACTCATATTAACCTGGGCTCATGAAGGGAACAGCTTAACCTTGTTCCTTGTGCTGATACCAACAGCCTCTCAATTCACTATGCAGCAGTGCTCAAGAGCATGTGGCCTCTGGAGCCAGCCAGACCTTGATCTAAGACCCTACACCTGTGAAAGCTGGGGGCAGTAACTTCACCTGCCTGAGCCTCAGTTTCCCCCCACACAAAAGAGAGATATGGTTCCCTTCCTTTGAATTGGAAGAAGCATTATTTTTTATACTTTAGGGACATTATCCATCTTGATACAACATCAGCACTTGGCTAAATACCCTGTTCTTCAACACATAACAGAAAATTCACATCTACCTTGTTTGCATGTCCAGTGCCTTAGCTCCATGACACACAGGACAATGGATCTTCCTTCATCTCAGTGTCAAACAGGGCAACAGAGAGCTTATCCATTCTCTTCCATATTTAATCATATTTCTCCTGAAAGGCTTATGAGTACTTAGCTCCAGAGAGAGAAAAGTCTTTTAAATACATACAGTGATACCCCAGTACTTGTGAACTCGTTCCAGAACTTGCAACAAGTGCAGAGTCCTGAGCAAGCACCATGTGCTGAGTTCTCATCAAATCCGATGAATACAGGGTTTGACGAGTTCTGAAGCTGACAAGTACTGAGGTATGACTGGACTGGCTTAAAGGCACTCTTCATGACTTTCCACAACACACTCATTTTAAAATTGTACTTCCTTAAAGGGTGGCCTCTCTTATTCAATGACCAAACAGTGAGCAAAATTTGTGACTTTATCCACTGCATAAAAAAATACCCAGCTCACCCTGGCTGGTGTGGTTCAGTGGATTGAGTGCCAGCCTGTGAACCAAAAGGTTGCCGGTTCAATCCCCAGTCAGGGCACATGCCTGGGTTGTAGGCCAGGTCCCCAGTAGGGGGCATGTGAGAGGCAACCAATGGATGTTGCTTTTGCATATCGATGTTCCTCTCCCTCTCTTTCTCCCTTCTTTCCCCTCTCTAAAAAGAAATAAAATCTTAAAAAAAAAAATACCCAGCTCTGTATGGTTCACCAATAAAGACCTTGGAAAACAGACTAATAGATCCATTAATACACACTCATGAATACTGGCCCTCTATAGCATTTTTCTATCATCTAAGTCAAACAAACTATGGCAAATATAAATTATGCAACCTGGGAATAAAGATCCACAGATGGAGTAACCCTTTGTCCAAGTTTGTCCAGGACAGTCCCAGTATAATTACTGCTAATACCCCCTTTTACCCAGAAAAAGTGCCCCAGTTGGAACAACACATTACGTGGGAATGACATACCTGATTGGTATCCGGCAAGTACTCATAGGTAGAAAGTACTTAGTAAAAAGGTGTGAAAGAATCTTAGCCCATGTCACCTTGGCTGAGCAAGTGAGCCATCACTTCTGAGCATTTGTTTCCTCATATGAAAAATATGGGGACTGTAATACCTATTTTGCAAAGTCACCTAAAACATCAGAGATGTGTCCTGCAGAGAGTCTGAGACGCCAGTGCCCTACGAATGCAGCTACGATGGCAATGAAGATGAGAATCTCATCCCTTTAGTTCTCGAGAACTGCTTCGTTATCTGCAACAACTGACAATTCATATACCATTTCAACTTTTACATGACGTTTTCTGACACATCACATGTGGTTTATAAAATCAGGGGTGAACTTAGACCTTGTGAGTCTCTTCCAGCTCTAAACTCCTCTGATTCTATCATTCCACGATCCACTGCCTGGAAGAGCACTAAACCTTCAGGAGGAGACAGCACCAGCCACACCGCATGTCTGTACTGGAGAACCCTGTCACCTCCTCTCTGCCAAGTCACCTGACTTCTCTCAGATTTCCTACATGCAGAATGAATATTCTTGTAACCTTAGATATAAATGTGCTTTAAAAAAAAGTGCTTCATTTTGAAGGTGATTTGTACATTTATCTATACTCATGCAAAGAGTATAGAAAACTGAGGGCAGTTTTCTAGCTGGCATATGCTAGGACAGAATAGTGTTGGGTATTATTATCATTGTCATTATTATGTAATAGTAGTTATCTGTAGCTCCTCCATTGACTAGCTATGTTACCTTAGGCAAGTTTCTTAATGTCTCCAATGATGTACCATCCTCTGTAAATGTGAACAATACTACCTACCTAACAGGGTTACAGGAAGAATTACATGGCTATGGTGCTTCGAACAATGCTTGGCACTTAATGCATTCAGTAATTATTGTTCTATTGTCACTATTAATAGCATTACTATTATTTCCAAGATATATTACTGAGTGAAAAAAAATCAAGTGTCAAATAGTGTGTTACTGTTTGTTTTTTTTTAAGGAGATAAAAGACTTGCAGGAATGTCTGAGTAGTATGTCCATGAAAGTTTTTCTCTCCTGCTGATTAAAAGTAAAATCTCTGCACAGAATACAAAATCCAACTTTTTGAGGACTCTGAAAAGCAAACAATATTAGATAGATTGGAAGGACACTGAAACATCAAGAAACATACATTGGTAAATTTCCTGGATATAATTTTCCTCCTTTAACTCCTGGCTTTGATCCAAAGATGGGTAAAACCAACACACTCTACAGTGAGAGAAGATAACAGAAAGCTTAAGGAAAAATCTCCTCCTCCTGCCCAGATGACTAAGAAATGGGGCCTCTGAAACGTGATGAGTGTGATGAGATATCTGGGGCACTTTTTCTCTTTCATCCTCTCCTCCCTGATGTGAAGCCAGCCCTAATCATGGCATTGCACTGCTGCGGGTCAACGTGAGCACCGAAACCACCCCCCAAAACCCGCCTGTCTGCCCAAAGGAACTGGGAAGGGGGGAATCCCATGTCTGAAGACTGTACAAGGGGGGGACTCAAAAAAATTGGAATTATCTTCTGGAAGGCAGGCCCCTTATAGTATAGGCTTCCCCCACTAGGTGAGTGTTCTAGGAACCCCTCTGTACCAGCTGGCATTATTGTGAAAGGCTACATTGGGCTTCAGTGAATTTTTTTGATGACTCTTTCAACACATTGTGCATTTCATGATGGGCGACTTACAAGCACACCCGCCCACACTGTGTTGAGTGTTCAGCAGTTTTTGATGAAAAACGGCATGACCCCCATGCCCCATCCTCCTTATTTACTTGATCTCACCCTGAGCGACGTTTTTAGTTTCCTCAATGAAAAAAGTCCTCAGAGAGAAATGTTGCAAAAGAGGTAAAAAAGAAAATAAAAATGGCAGAAGCACTAAAAGGCATCAAAATCAATGAGTTCAAAAACTGTTTTGAGCAGTGGAAAAAATGTCTTGATAGGTGTATTGCATCAAATGGAGAGTACTTTGAGGGTGACTGAACTTTAAACATGTGAGAATAAATACACAACTTTTTGTCAATAAATTCCAATTTGGGGGATTCCCCTCATAAAGAGATGCTGGTTATTTTTGTTCTCTTGCTTTTCTCTTGCTGCTTTGTCCTGAGGGCAGCACAGTAGCTTGTGTGTTGGAAGGGCAACACTCTGAGACATACCCACCTCTCTGACAAGAAGAACTAGGAGAAGGGGGCCTTAAGAGTGTGAAAAAAAATCCAAGAGAAGGGAAAGTTAGGGAGAAGATCTTGTAAATCTGTGTATCAGTCGATGCAAGTTCCAGTGAGACACACATGTACAACACAGCCAAAGGAGCAATTGTTTTTCAAAGTAAATTATGGCTTAAAGAACCAGATAGATCCTAGACTAACTTCTGCATAGCACACATGTGGGGCAGAGCCAAACAGCAAAGTGAAGGCTTTGAACACTGAACTGACATTGTCACCACCACCCACAAAAGGTGAGAAAGATGTGTCATGAGCCTAACCTGGCTGACACCCTTCATGGAAGAAGAAATCATTCTCCTGCAGATTTTAATAAGACCTAGAGTCTCACAGCCTAGCATACAAAATATCTAGGATACAATCTAAAATTATTCAATGTATATACCAAAACAAAGAAAAAACACAATCAATAGATGCCAACCCCAAGATGATTCAGATGTTGAAATTATCAGACAAAAATCTTTATTTTTTAAAAAATGTATATATATTTTATTTATTTATTTTTAGAGAAAGGGGAATGGTTGGAGAAAGAGAGGGAGAGAAACATCAGTATGTGGTTGCCTCTCTCATGCCCCCTACCTGGGACCTGACCCAAAACCCAGGCATGTGCCCTGACTGGGACTCGAACCAGCTACTCTTTGGTTCACAGGCCAGTGTGCAATCCACTGAGCCATTCCAGCCAGGGCTCAGACAAAATCTTTAAAGCAGTCATTATAACCAGGCTTCATGAGTAAGTGTGAACACTGCTGAAATTAACAGAACAAGAGAAATTCTCGGAGAAGAGTAAAAATTATTGAAAAGAACTGGAAGGAAATTTTAGATTTGAAAGATACAATAATCAAATTCTTTACAAACATTCACTAGATGCATGAAATACCAGAATGTAGATGATAGAGAAAAGAGTCAATAAACATGAAGGAAGAGTGATCAAAATTATTGAACCTGAAAAAATACAGAAAAGGTTGAGGAAAAAAATGAACCAGAATTAGGGACAGAATATGGGACAATAGTAAAAGGTCTATACTATTCATGTCACTACAATTGCAGAATGAAAGAAAGATTAGTTCACCAAGAAAATGTCTGAAGAAAAAATGGCTGAAGACTTACCAAGTAAGGTGTAAGATATAAATTTATAGATTCAAGAAGTTCACCACACCCCAAATAAAATAAATTCAAAGACTATTCAGATAATAAACAAATTGCTAAAAACCAAAAATAAGGCAAAAATTTTGGAAGCAGCCAGAGAAAATCAACACATCGCATGTAGAGGAAACAACAATGAGTACAAATTTCTCAATAGAAATGATAGAAGCTGGAAGATGATGAGGGAAAAAAATCTTTAAAATTTTTTATTTTATTTTTTTAAATATTTTATTTATTTTTAGAGAGAGGGGAAGGGAAGGAGAGAGGGAGAGAAGCATCAATGTGTGGTTGCCTCTCACACGGCCCCCACTGGGGACCTGGCCTGCAACCCAGGCATGTGCCCTGACTGGGAATCGAACCGCGACCCTTTGGTTCACAGCCCGTGCTCAATCCACTGAGTCATACCAGCCAGGGCTCTTTAAAGAATTTTAAATTCCATATCCAGTAAAAGTCTATATACAATAAAATACCATTTAGGAATAAAGGCAAAAATAAAGACATTCTCAGTGAAGGATAAAGAGAGAGAATTCGTCACCAGAAGATGTGCTCTAATTCGGAACTTAAAGAACAAAGGGGAAGCTAAAGAAATGCTAAATATCTGTGTAAATATGAAAGATTATGTCTCTGCTTAAGTTCTTTAGAATGACTACTGAAATCGAAAATTAAATGGGGTCTTTAAGTTATGTAGATGTTGTATGTATATATAACTATAATATAAAGAGGAGATAGTAAAGGAATCTATTTGGTTGTAAGTTTTTTAAATTGCATTCAAGTGATAAAATACTATAAAAAATATGAACAAACATTCCACCAAAGACATACAGACAACAAATAAACACTTGAAAAGATGCTCAAAATCATTTGTTACTAGGTAACAGCAAATTAAAACTATAGCGAGCCCCGGCTGGTGTGGCTCACTGGGCTGAGTGCCAGCCTCCAAACCAAAGTGTTGCCTGTTTGATTCCAGGTCAGCACCCATGCCTGGGTTGCAGGTTGGGTCTCCAGTTGGAGGCATGTGAGAGGCAACCGATGGATGTTTCTCTCTCTTTCTCCCTCCCTTCCCTTCTCTTTAAAAAATAAATAAAACCTTTAAAAAGCCTACAGTGAGACATATATGTATGTCATCAGTATGGCTAAAAAAATTTTTTAACCTGACAATACCATGAGTTAGCAAGAATGTGGAGCAATTAAAAACATTATATATGGGAGTGTAAACTGGTTCAGACACTTTGGAAAACAACTTAGCAGTTTCTGATAAAGTTAAACATATACTTACCATAGTACCCAGCAATCCCACCTTCAGGCATTTACCCAAGATAAATGAAAATACATGTTTATATGAAAAACTTATATACAAATGCTTATAATGCTCTTTTTATAATTGCCCAAACTAAAAACAACCCAAAAGCCCTCCAACTGGTGATGGGCTCAAACTGCTGGACACCATGCAACGGCACAACCCTCAGAAACAAACATGGGTGAATCGCTGACACAGGCAGCAGCACAGATGCGCCTTGAAGGCACTGTGGGAGAGTCAGAAGCCAGACTCGGAAGGCTGCATACTGTATGATCCCATCTGCACTGCATTCAGAGAAGAAAACTGCGACAGCAAACCGTAGGGAAAGGGTGCCGAAGGTCAGGGCTGGAGGGAGGGGCTGACTCCAAAGCAGCGGTGATGGGAATGTCTCAGTCTTGATGGTGGTGCTGGTTGCCTGGCTCGAGGCGTGTGTCAAAACCCACACAAGAGAGCGCACACCAAAAGAGTGATTTTTACTGCGCATAAACTTAAAAGCATTTTTTAAAAACGGGGATAAATGGCACTAGCTCGGTACCAAGCACTGTATTTATGAACTTCTTACTAAGTGGGAAAAGTGAACAACATAGTTTCTCCTCTCAAGATGAAGCCAGGGTCTTTTTGAAACCCATGCCAGGGAGCCAACTGAACTAAATTACATTATTAATAATACAGACTTTCAAGCAAGGCAGACCCAGGAGATGAAATCCTGCCTGCCCACATACTTCCTATATGACTTGAGACAAGTACCTCCAGTTCTTATCTCTGAAAAGGAAATACCACTCCTACCTCACTGTGTGGGGTGGGAATTAAGTTAGACGAAGGGGGCCCACAGTGCAGCATCTAGCACACGGCAGACTAGAACAGACACGATTATTTCTATCCTGAAAATTTTTATTTATTAATGCAAACACTCCAGAGGTGGCCCAACGTAGGCCTAAATTGATAAAACATTTGTATAGTAATGAATAGTGTGCTACAAATAAGCAGTGTGTGTGAGTGGAGGGTAACCTCCGAGCTAAGAATCCACAATGTATAACATCGCCCCCTCGCCTTACAATGACAACAGCCTGATGAAATAACTAATTATGATTAGTATTAGCATTAATGAAACCTTAATGTTTCCCTACTGCTCTCCAACTGGAAAGCACTTTTAGATCCATTATGTCATTATCTCATCATAACAACCCAGGGAAACTGTTCTCTCCAGGACGGCCCAGTGACAAATGCCTGTGCAGAGGAGTAATTCATCGTGCTATTAGCATCAGGCTCAGCCCACCACTGCAGTCAGGCAGACTGAGAGATGAACAAATGTTTTATTCAAACACAGAAGACAAATGTGGACACACAACCACATCCATCACTTGAGCTTTCACTACTTTGAGGTTTCACTTTAAAGAGAGGCTACATGCATCATCAGCTCAGCAAACATTTGTTACCCACTTTTTATGAAGAAGTCAGGGGCCCTGCCCTCAGGAAGCTCACATACTTCCTGTGTGGCTCTGCCACACATCCTGTGACTTGATTAACTAGCAGGTGAGCACCAAAAACCAGAATGTAAGCACATTTACAACAACCTTGGCTCATTTTGCAGACACCCTCGTGACTTCTTATCTATGTCCCATCCCAAGAACTCAAAAGCCTGACATGATGACTTCCCCAATAACCTTCCCTATAACTGCTGAGTCCAGTTATTCTACCCACTGTCCTAACACCTCTTGTGAAGAGCATTCACAATAAAAAGACTTTCAAGAGCCAGCAAAACAAAAGGCCAGCAATTAAGCTGGCAAAACCCCCAACTAGGCAGAAGCACTTGCTTGGGGAACTGACAACCATGAATTCCCATCCGAACTTCCCCCTTGGGGGCACAATCTGGGCCATAAATCCAAACCTCTGATACTCATGATGGGACGACACACAATCCTAACTGTTCTTTGAGATCTATGCTGTGGGTGTGTCCGGGGAAGGAAGACAGCCAAAGCAAAGGCAAACAAAGAGTGTTCATGCTGGTCCTCCCATCACGGAACTGTCAACATGAGCCCCACACGGTCTGCTTGTTTTTCCCCTTGAGCTCTCTGAGCACACCTAAGGCACCTGGACCAGGACACTTCTTTCCCTTGGAAATAAGCAAATGCCCCTATGAGCTTTACTGAGCTTTTATGAGCACAGCCTTTCTCCTGGGTTTAACAAAACACAAGGGCGGTCTGTCTGCTGCCTCACTCCCATTTCCAGGCTAAAAGACATCTAGCTACAAGGGGCAATTGGAAACGAGAAAATAATACAACTGGCAACCAAGGAGTCTAAATCCTGGAAGCCAAAATGAAGCCATACCTGCTAAAACAGGGACATGCCAAATCCCCCTATGGACAAGGACAAAAAAGTGGGCTTTTGCTGTAGCAGGTGGTGGAAATTTCAAGGCACCTGAAACAGCTTAAGGCAGTGCGTCCCAACTAAATCACAAATACATCAGCTTCATTCATCTGTGTGTCTCTTTGGGAAAGGGCTCTGTAAATATTTTGGTGAGTTGACACATTTTGATACTGAGTTTTACACTGGAGCTACTAAGGCTTTGGATAGAGTTACAATGTAATGGACTTTTTATTACACCTAACTATACCAGGGAATAATGACATCTTCCTTTAGTACAGCACTTCATTATATGTTCCAGTGTGCTTTCCCATACAGGTAAGAGTTCATTAGCTCCTGTCCAACAGCCCAGTGAGGAACACAGGGTAGGTATAGTTATCACTATTTCGCAGAGGAGGAAACTGAGAACAAAACACACACCTTGAGTGAACTCATGAAACAGCACAGTGTCAGGTATCTCCACACTTACAGGTTGGATGTGCTCTCCCCACTGCTTGGAGATGCTGCTGGCTTGGTGAGAAATGACAGACAGTGCATTCTTATGATGCACATGGTAGAAACAAGTCTCTGTGCCCATCCCTTCAGGAATGTGGACCTTTCCGTACAGCCCTAGGGTTCTTTGTACTATTACACATTTGAATCACCCAAGGAGTTAATTTTTTAAAAATACCAATGTCTAGGCACCACCAAGAGAGTTTCATCCAACTGAACTGGAATGAGGCCAAGGTATATGCAATTTTTAAAAGTTCCCCCAGGAGATTCTAATTTGCAGCCACAAATGAAAGCAACTAGCCTCTAGGCCCCAGCATGCATTAATATCTGAGCTAGCTACAGCATTTGAGTGAAAATCCATAAAGGCTGAGGAAGGAAGATGTTCACTTCCAAAACCTAGATTCACTGCCATGTACAAATATAGTCATCCCCCCTTACCCACAGGGCCATGTCCCAAGACCCCCAGTGAATGCCTAAAACCACAGACAGAACTGAATCCTACATATACTGTATTTTTTCCTATACATAACATAACTTTTCACTCTAAAAAAAGCAGTTTACACTTCTCTTTGGCTTATCTGAATTACACTTGCATTTTGGGGCCACTAATAAGTAAAATAAGGATGACTGGAACACAAATACCACAATCCCACAACATCTGATACCTGAGGAGGCTACTAAGGGACTAGTGGGTGGAGCACTTCTAGAGCATGGAGATGCTGAACAAAGGGATTGTTCTCATATACGAGGTTTGTTCAGAAGGTATCCCGCCATGTAATATGAAAAATAGAGATGTTTATTGAAGAAGATACAAGATACAAGAAACCATGTTTATAGGACAATTATGACTCAGTCCCCTTCAAAGTAGGCACCTTGGGACCTCACACAGTTCTCCCAATCACCATCAGCTGCCCCATCATATTTTCTTGAATCTTACTGATGGTCTGAAATCTCTTCCTTTTCAAAGGTAATTTTAGTTTTGGGAAAAGCCAGAAGTCATAGGACACCAAATCTGGGCTGTAGGGGGGCTGAGTCACCTCAGTGATTTGATGTTGCTCAAAAAAAACTGCACAAGATGTGATGCATGAGCAGGCGCGTTGTCATGATGAAGCTGCTAATCACCAGCTGCCCATAGCTGCAGACTTCTGAATCTTCTTAACAGTTTCCACAAATGAATGTTCAAGCTTAACACAAAATTTGATGCAGACTCATTTGCTCTACTCGCTCAGTCATTTTGAATGAGATGGCCACACAGTACACATGCTCACTCAACTGCATCTACTGTCCCCACTGACTAGTACAGTGAAGTTGTCATTGTTCACACATGCGCATTCCAGTCTCTTTCCTTGGCTGCCAGGTTACATTGATGTCACACAAACCATTCTCATTATATTAAAAATGGGTACACTTTTTTCATATGTCAGGATGGAGCATGATGGCACAAGATTTCATCATGCTACTCAGAACAGCACACAATTTAATAATTATTGTTTACTTCTGGAATTTTCCATTTAATATTTCAGACCATGGATGACTACAGGTAACTAAAAGGAAAAAAATGAAACAGCAGATAAGGAGGGACACTGTACCAATGAGGAAAAACTTGAGCATATTTATGACAACGCAGACCACCAACTGCACATTAAAACCATGCTCACTGTAAGTGTGCACAAAGATAAGTGCTGAGGGGTTGAAACGTGAAGGTCAAACCATTCGGCTTCAGAAACCATTCTGCTTCAGAATCCAGGTCTTTTGCAAAGCCTAACTCCAAATCCTTTCCCTCCCCTGGTCTCCCTTTCTTATCAGAGAGCAGGGACCGCCTCTGAGGAATGAAAAATTAATTGCGTGCACACTGCTGAATTAAGGCTTCTCACAGCATGTCAGGGCTTAAGGACTACGGTCTGCATTCATTTGCATTCATTTCCACTGTCTTCCCTGCAGAATGGTTGCACAGGAATCCAGAAAATGCCACGCTTGTACATTTCTGTACCCACTGCAGCCTTCAGAAGGCACTCTTCTGAGTCACTCAGGGGTGGCCAGAGTGCAATCTCACATCACTGGTGACTCCGGGAAAGGACTGAATTAGTGGGCGGTGCCTGAGGCCACAATGGCAGCTGGTGTAAAAACCAGGACCACACTCCACTTGGCAAGTGGTCCAATACCGATTCACCCCTGCATGGCCACCTTAGTGAAAACACACTCAATTCTATTGAGGAAGCACTTTTAGGGTGGATAATAGGAAATCATTAAATGAGATCTTGAGACAAATTTGGAGATGGCTTCAAAAAGCGCTCACAGCTTCCCAAACTGTCCTGAGCTGAGCAGCAGTGCTCTGTAAGATACACTCACGGTGATGGCTAGAGTTTGGGTTCACATTCAGGTTTTGTTTATCCACAACATGATTTCTGTTTGAGAGTCTAAGGGCATTTCCTCCCTCAAATAACAAAAGCAGACAGGCGACAACGCAGACTGTTATTTTCCGAGATCCCAGCCAGCGAGCCTGGAGAGAACGCACTGCGTACACCAGGCCTTCGGGGGAATTCACGTGGTGCCCTGGGGCAACCGACGTCTGAACCACAGCTGCTAACCAAGCCCCTGAGCGAATGCAGGGAGAACTACAACGTGACCAAGTGCAGTGGCAGAGATTCGCCAGAGCCTGTTTTCAGACAGGGGTCAGTCAGAAGTCTCGTTCTCAAACCCTGAAGTTCTGCAGGAACAGAGTGCCAGTGCCGCTGCCCGTCCACGTCAAGATGAGCAAACTCACATCTAAAAGGAAGATGACAGTCCTCCTCACTAATGTGATAAAATGACACTGGTTTGGCCAAATACTGGTCTGTGACCTGTTTTCCTTCAAGAGCGGGGTTCCGGGTAAGAAAATGCCCGTGTTGCATGTGGGTTCAACACAGCACCCTCACCCAAGGCAGGCAATGCCTCTGGATGCTGGATGGAAGTAAGAGCAATTACCCAAGAGCAGGCTCTCTCCAGCCTCTGAGGTTGGGCACACGTGGCTCCCTCTGCTGAGATGCCTTCCTGCATCTCAGACAATGTGATGAGATGCAAACAGTCACAGCCTCTGTGCCCACACCCCCTTGCGAAGATGATTTAGTACCAGAATTGCCAGCCCAGTCATTCATGTTGGGAAGGGGGGCAATTTTCCAGAAATGTTAATTTTGTTTATGAGCTCATTTTCCTTTAATAGCCTTAGAGAGTCTAAAGACAAAGGACATTAGGTTTTTTTATTACTTTGGCTTAAATGCAGAAACTAAGTGGGTTCCTCCCAGTTTTATAAGGGTTATTTCAACTAAATATGGACATCAAGAGAAGAAGTTCAGTTAGGGAAATAAATGTGTCTGCTTTTTTAAACTTTATGGTAAAATACCTATAACATAAAACTTACCATCGTAGCCATTTTAAGTGTACAGTTCAATGGAACTAAGCGCACTCACATTGTTGTGGTACGATCACCACCATTTATCCTCAGAACGGTTTCATCTTCCCAAAAGGTAACTCTGCCCCCACTAAACACTAACTCCCTGTTCCCTCTCCCCGTGCCCGTCCCCCTCCCCCGGGTCAATGGACATTGGGCGGTTTCCACCTTATGACTACTGTAAGCAATGATATAAGGGTACCAGAACCATAGAAATAAATAAAGTGAAACAGCACAGAGTTGGAAAATGAGGATTTCTTTTTTTTTTATTTTATTAATTTTTTAGAGGGGGCAGGGGAGGGGAGGGGAGAAAGAGAGCGTGAACTTGCACCATCTATTTGTTGCTCCACTTAGTTATGCGTTCATTGGTTTATTCTTGTATGCTCCCTGACCAGAAATTAAACTCACAACCTTGGTGTAGAGGTGTCCAACCTTTTGGCGTCTCCGGGCCACAACTGAAGAAGAGTTATCTTGGGCCACACGTTAAACACACAAGCACTAACGAAAACTGGTAAGTCAAGAAAAGATTTTAAGGAAACTTACGAATTTGTGCTGGGCCGCATTCATAGCCATCCTGGGCCATACGCCGGACACCACTGGAATGGGAGGACGCTCTAACCAACTGAGCTGCCCACCCAGGGCCTGAATGAGGATTTCTCACTTAGGATGGGCAGCATGCTGGAAACTGGGCTATGGACATTACCACCCTAGAGGTTATGAACATTATTAACAAAAAGAAACCTCATTTAGAATGGAGTAGGAGCTAGAAGAGAGAAGTGTCACACAGGTCTGTCACTCAGCCCACACCTCTGACCCCCAACAGGCAGAGACCCCAACTAGAGGATGTGCACCTGCACCTCCAACCAGAAGGGACACTGCCACCTCAGCAGGAAAGAGAAAAGGTTCCTCCTTGCCCAGTAACAGCTCAGCTAATGGGAGACCACCATGACGCCTCTATACTTCAAACTCTCGGTTTCCTCCAAAGGAATCTGCATTTACAACAGCCCCTCCTGAGTTCACAAAAGACCCTTCCTTTCCTTGGCTTCTGGACCTGTGCATGGTTGGCCATTAGACCACATGCCCTGAACTACAATTCTCTGCTGCTACCTAATGAACCCACTTTGTTAAAGTTCAACAAACTGTTTCTCAAAGTTGGAACGATTATTTAAATTGCAACTGTCTCAGTCCTACTCCATGCTTTAATAAATCAGACAGCCTGGGAAAAGGACCCAGGACTCTGCCTTTTGCTCGCTCTGTAGGAGATTCTGACATCTGAGAACAATTTGGCCTCCACGTGATGGGCAAAGCTTGGAGCACAGATGAGGCGAATGAGGAAGACTATACATAGAGAAAAGACGGGTATCTCTGGAACACAATCTTGAGAAGCAAAATTAGCCTCCACTGGAAAAGAGAGGAAAGCTAAATTTGTTATGCAAAGATGCAGCAGGGAATCAAGAGATAAATGAAAGAATCAGAAATAGCAACAAGGGCCCAGCTCAGGGTAAACAGCATGAGTCAAGGTGGACCCAGCGGGCAGTTTTCTGGAAACTGCAATCTCAGGTGCCACCAGCCCATACATAGTGCCTCTGTGCAATTCTGAAAAAGCTTCCTTCCTCTGGGTGACCCCTGGCCAACAAACCACTGAAATCGAAGCAGCTGCTAGGCTTAATCTCCCACACTACCCACCCCACCTGTCATTCCTGGAAAAGGAACAGGATTTTCTGATATTAGTGGGAAATCACTCCATCCTAAGAAATCAGGAATTGCAATCCCTTTTAGGTACAATGAGCTTCATCTCAGAGAGCTTACGCCTTCCCCCATCTGATTATCAGAAATTACAAAGAGAAAGCACACCTGGTGATTGCTGGGTGTCCCTCATTCCTACAGACAGAATCCTGAAAAGCAGGCAGACACCATCTGAGCTGACATAAGAAACTCAGTTTCCACTGGCCCAAGGCTTCCAACATTATCTAAGCCTCTTGGTTTTTCTCTACCGCATTTACTGACTTGAGAGAGAAACTGTACCCACCACCATCCAAACAAAGAATCATTGGGAATAGGGCTACATGAAAAGTTCAGGTAATGCCTTACTTAATGCAGACACTGAGGCACATCCAAACAGGAGCTGTACAGCTTTCAAAATCACTCACAAATTCATCAATTATCCTTAGAAGTTTATTTTTAAACTTTTTTTTTTTTTTTTTTTACAAATGCTGCAAGCAGTATATTTAGTATTACATTATTGGGTCAGGTTGATATGGTAAAAAGACTTTTTTTTTTCCCCTTGTGTTTTTGGAGGGCTGTCTGCTTACTGTCTGTTCTTTTGGTAAGCAGACTTAACAGGATATCTGCCCTCTTAACATATTTTAAAATGCATGGTACCACGCGGTTAACCAGAGGCACTAAGTCACACAGCAGATCTCCAGAACTTATTTATCTTACGTGACTAAAACTTTATATCCATTGAAAAGCAACTTCTCACCGTCCCCTATCCCCAGCCTCTGGCAACCACCATTCTATTCTGTACATCTCTGAGTCTGATTACTGTAGATACTTCATGTAAGCGGAATCATGCAGCATTTCCTCTTCTGTGACTGGCATATTTCGCTTAACATAATGTCCTTGTAGTTCATACATGTTATTGCAAATGGCAGAATTTCCTCTTTTTTTTTTAAGGCTCATTTATGTAATATTTCATTGTACAAATATGCCACATTCTCTTTATTCATTCTTCTGTTGATGGACATTCGAATTGTTTCCATATCACAGTGATCGTAAATAATACTCCAATGCACATAAGGGTACAGATATTTCTTCAAGATCCTGATTTCAATTCTTTTGCTGTCCTTTAATTTTTTTAATGAAGCACTCAGAACTGTAACCGACAACCCAATAAATCATTTCCTCTATTAATTAGTGCAGTTACTTTGAAAAATGTTCTCAGCTCTGCAGTTATATGGGGGAACATTAAAAGACTGTTTTCATGTTCGCTTTCATTAATTCCACAAACATTTATCAAACACTGTACAAGGAACTAAGAATACAATGTGACCTAAAGTAGATGTAAGGTCCCAACCTAGTGCTCTGTGGTACCAAGCCCTGGGTGAGCAGGAGAGAGAGGGCTCAGCTCCTTCCATCAATTCCTTTACAGCATGCAGAGAACCTAAAGCTTCCCAAGCATTCACTCATCCATTGTCTCTTCTGATCCTCACAGCAAGGCCAGGAAGCCAGCTAGACAGGCATAAACACGTCCACTATACGGATTAGAAAATAAAGGCTTGAGAAGTTAAGAGACTTGCCAATCCCACCCATTTAGCACGTGGTAGAGCCTGGAATCAACCTAGGTTCTCCTTTCCACCTATCTACAACTCTTGTACAAAAGAACAAATTCTGGGGTGCCCCTTCTTTGGGGGAAATGATAGGTTTTCATACACATGTGATGTGACGGGGTAGGGGTGAGGGGAAGAAGAGGAGGGCAGCTGCCTGAAATCACTTGTTCTATAGAATCAGCCCATCTCCACGCTAATTTGTTGGTATCTGGTACATGCCAGAACATGCAGTCCTGGCTTTAATGAAAACCAAACAGCATTAAAGCCACAACACAAAGAAGAGATCCAACTTTGCCATGAGAAGTGTAATTAAATTCTCGTAAAATACACACTAGTGCTGGCTCATTTGCTTTCACTATTTTTATTCTTTGTTGTGCAACAGTGCTGAATAAGCAACAAAGGACAGACGCTGCTTATGAAGAGCATAACTTAAGCTCCTTCTCTGGGCCACGAAACTGGCTGGATAGACCACTTGCTCAGGAAGAGCTCCCTCCAGAAAGTGGAGATCAGTCTTCCTGACACTGCAACATTTAGAAGCCTTTGATCCACTTTGGAGAAGCTTTTAACACCACAGTTTTACTGTCTTTCAAATTATAGAGCCTACGTAATGATCTTCATATTCCTCTCCCACACTGGGTTTTGCAAAAGAATGTTCATTTCTTTAGTCCCCATGAGTCAAAGGAGGTCCAGAGGTTGTTCTTTGCTTACAAGTTTAGTTGTTGTTGTTGTTGTTGTTGTTCTTCTTCTTCTTCTTCTTCTTTGGAAAAAAAATTATTGACTGATTTTTAAAGGGAGAAGAAGGGAGAGAGAGAGAGACATTGATTTCTTGTTCCACATATTTATGCAGTCATTGGTTGATTCTTGTATGTGCCCTGACTGGGGGGATTGAACCTATGACCTTGCTGTATTAGAGCAATGTTCTAACCAACTGAGCTATCCAGCCAGAGCACAAGAAGTTCAGTTCTTGAAGACTTGAGAGTTCATCTGCTCTCCTGTCTAAAGTGATGCCATGCCAGTGGGCAACCTCACTGGCAGGTTTCACGTTAAATCCGCTACCACTACATACCTCTTTTCACTAAGACTTCTATTCTCACTGCTTACAAACCAGGACATAATGAGAGCAATAATAAACAGCCATCTGGGGGGGGAGAAACAACTAAGAAACAAGGTGACAATGGTCTATGACTGCTCTGACATCCCTTGGAAGCAAAAGAAGATTTGGGCCCACCCCTCAGGAGAGGTCAGAAGGCATGTGCCACAGGGTAGGGTCAGGTAACCCAAGGCTGTGCACTGCCTGGGCAAGCAGCTCCCTCCTAGGGGGTGAGAGGAGTTAAGAGAAAGGGACAAAGTGCTCATCAGGGTCTTTGACAGGACATGTTCCTACAGGATCACAAACCCAGCCTTTCTGACTGAGTAATATGCCTCTCCCAGAGAGACACACTTCAGCTAATGCAGGAAAGCAGGGACACATGTCGGGTATTTTGCCCAAACCGGCCAGATGTCCTCATGCAGGAACTCCAAGTCTCCCTGAAAAATACTCACTATCCTAAGGCCACTATTGCCTGTGTAGGAATCTGGACTTTTAAACATTGTGACTTGAGCCCTGGCCAATGTGGTTCAGTTGGTTGGAGCATTGTCCCGTAGCCGAAAGGTTGTGGGTTCAATTCCTGGTCTGGGCACATGCCTGGGTTGTGGGTTTGATCCCCAGTCTGGACATGTATGATGGTCCTCAATCCAGACGCATACAATTCCTGGTCTGGGCACATATGGGAGGCAATCAATTGGTGCTTCTCTCTCATATCAATGTTTCTCTCTCTCCCTTCTTCTCTCCCTCCCTCTGTCTCTAAAAGCAACAAAAAAATGTCCTCAGGTGAGGATAAGAAAATTAAACATTGTGACTTGAACATCACTATAAAGCAGGAGGCCCAAAGAAAGCATTCTGATATGATCTTCCACTGCAGCCCTAACCCTGAAAGACCGGCCCATCCAGACACAAAAGGAGACAAAGCTAATTTCTTAGGAAACACAAAACACACATTCCAGGGTAAGTCACCACTGTCAGTCAATCCTCCGTCAAATGCATTTACTAACACAGGGTGGAACCAGCCCAGCTAAGTGGGGCCTAATTGAATTTTCTGTCTTGTGGTAAGATCTCTACTCCTAAACGTTCCCCCTTCTCCCCATCAGCCTATTCTTTCTTTCTTTCACTCTTGCAAATGACCCCTTTCTCTCCTTCCCTCCCTTCTGCCTAGCCCCCTTTCCTTGTTAAAAGTAGCCCAAACTGCCAGACAGCAATGACACAGGACTGAGCAAGGACCTGGTACTTGGCTGTAGCCTGGCTCCCAGGAGTTGCTCGTGGTTCTCACATCTCATTGGATGTATTAAAATACATTATGTGCAGCTACCTGGCTGAATGGGCAGGGAGGGCAGCAAGTGCTCCGCCCTCAATCCCAGCAGCACACATGCACACACGTACCCACTCCATATACACATGTGCACTCACATACACATGCATATATGCACACACACAGAAATATACACACACAAGCCCTGGCCAGGTAGCTCAGTTGTTTAGAGCACCATCCTGATACACCAAGGTTGTGGGTCCAATTCCCAGTGAAGGCACATACAAGAATCAACCAATGAATGCATAAATAAATGGAACAACAAATCTCTTTCTCTCCCCTGCTCCCTCTTTCTCTCTCTAAATCAATTTAAAATTTTTAAGAAAAAGAAATATACACACATGCACGCACATACACATGTGCAGACACATATACATACCTACATGCACACCCACACATCTATGCACATATACAAGTACATGCCCCCACATATATACATATATGCACAAACGCATGCATGCATATACACATACGTGCTTATACAGAGACATACCTACACATGCACATATACACTTGCATGCACACACAAACACATACAAACACACTGAACGGGTTACAGCTTGGCCCTAATGAAGCTGCACCAAGGGGGAGAGTGCAGAGATGGCACTTTGCACTCCAAAAGTGTGAAAACACATTGAACCAGCAAAGCCAATTCCCTCTTGCAGTACAGACAGCCTCCAAGGAGAAAGGATGAAAATGGCAAACGAACAGCCCTCACGGGGCCTCAGGCACACTGAGATCTCCAGGTGGCTGCCAGACACCGAGTCCTCTGCATCCTCCTTCACGCTGCCCTCCAAATCACCCCTCTCTGTTCTTTCTGCCAGCACCAGGGGCAAGCTGGACGGCCTCATGGAATATGAGTTGCCACCGCCTGGGAGCAAGGCCAAGTCTATCGCTGAAGAGCAAGCATCTTGATGTCAACCTGCTCAGATCAAAGCTTGCTCTGCCAGTGCTTTGATGGGACCTTGGGCAGAAACTTCTGTTTCCATTTCTTCCTCTGTAAAATGCAAGCAATGACAGCACCTCCCCTGTGGGGTATGAAGAGGACAAAATGCAATCTCCCATGTGTGCCGAGGACAAGACCCACCCAGTAAAGGTTGGGTTCTGTTACCCAGATGTGCCCCACCTGCACTAAGCCAGTGAACACAGCACCGCACTGCCTGCATCCAAATTCTCTTACAGGTAAAGTGAGACCAGAGCAGCGATTGCCAAGGCTCCCTCCAGCTTTCACAATGCGTTCCCCTCTATTCTCCATCTGCTGCCACACGCCCCACTTTCTCTGTTTTGGAGTCTCCTCACTTCAAACAGCCTTTCTCCCACCAGTCTCTCCCACCACTGTCAGAGCGACCTTCCTAAAGCCCTGTGCCCACCACAGCATTACTCTGCCCTGAAGTCTACACTGCACCTCCTTACCTAATAGTCCACACTCCCCACAAAGCTGCTGCCCTGCACTGGCTGGTCTTCCCACCACCCTCCTGACTCCACACTCACCCCTCCCCCTAAGCCTTGATCTACTCCCGAAGCTGCCCCAGCATCCACCAGGGGTCTTGGAATGTATCCCCTGGGGATAAGGGGGAACTACTGTACTCCACCACTAAGTCTTTCACAAAGATCCATACCTTGTGTCTTCTAAAGGAAAGACTGGCTAGATGACAAAGTGACAGAATGTCCAAAGCCACTATGACAAATAATCCTCTCTAGATGGAGGTCCTGAAGGTAAAGTAACTTGCCTAAAGTAACAAGGGAAAGGGTAGCTGCCAGTCCTCAAAGCCTTATCTTTTGTGCTATGTACTAAATATACTGTCAATCACTAGAAAGGCAGGTCACTAGTACTAGCAGTGACAGCAAGGACTCCTCCAATCCCACAAGGATAAGGCTCCTGCCTCTGGTGGCCTGTCCCCACCAGAGTGGATTCACACTGGGTGCTCCTGGGCTTCCGAGCTTCCCACTCTGTCCTCAATGAGGTCGAAAAGCAGGTTAGCCCAGCCTCCAGCAGGTGCACACAGTGAATGATTCTGCTCCAGTAGAGAAAGCAGGAAGTTACCCAGCTTTGCTCCCCATCTTGACTCTCCATGCAGCCAACACCACACCCTCTGTGGGCAATCCTGGCTTTGCCATAGTTTCACTAAATGACCTGTGGAGGGTTCTTCTTCCTGTACTTCCTTCTCCTCAAGTAGACCATGGACAGTGTCAGTCTGTCCCAGAGTGTCTGGTAAGGGTTCTGGAACTGTACCCAAGGTCTCGCAGACACACCCTGTTGTGTAATGGGGCTGCTAACGCCCACCAGCATCCCCTGAGTGACCTCCAAACCCAACAGCTGACAGGCAGACAGCCTGCCCACAAGGCTGTGTTCTGCTCTCCTGAGTCGGCTCCAAGGTGCACCCCCAACCCCAATTTCAAAGCTGTCTGGTGCAGAGAGTGGGAAAAGGGCCCTTCTTCTTGTTGTTCCAGCCAAACCCTACCATAAACCGCAAGTGTGTCACTGCCAGCACAGAGTCACCTGGTGAGAGATTCGGATTTGGGCAGGGTGGGTGGGGTGTCGATGCTAATGCCTCAGAGCCAGCTACAGGAAACTTGTTCCTGCTTTCAGCTTGGACATGTTTTCTTTCTTTTTTCATCTTATTTTTTTCAGAAGCACCTGGAAGGTAAGAAAATTATGAAATACGCATGCAGGTATGGATTGTAGGCAGCAAAGATAAAGTGGAACAGTTCTTATCAGAATGAGAAAATAGATGTAGGCTCTTGGCAGTGAAGTGAGGCCCAGAATGATCCACTTGCATCTTAGCCAAGATTACTGGTCACCCTAAATGACCTCAATCAGTTCAGCTCTAAATACTGAGATTGATAAGAAGACAATATGTGGAAGAGCTGCCTGAGAAGGTTTTATTTATCCAATTCCCTTTCCATCTTGCTTCCAGTTAGCCTATTAATCAACAGATAACATAAATGATAATAAAGCATGATGTCTGATGTGAGTGCAAAAATGAAGGCACTAATCTAGAAGTCAAGAAGTAGATTTTAGGAATGAGCCAAGGCAAGTTATTCAGAAACAACGTCTTCATGTACCCACTGTGAATTGTGCAGGATGACCCAGTAATTCCACTGCTGGGTATCTATTCAAAGAAAATGAAAACACTAACTTGAATAGATATCTGAACACCTTGTTCACTGCAGCATTATTGACAATATCCAAGATATGGAAGTAACCTAAGTGTGCATTGACACATGGATGGATAAAGAACACATGTATGTATATACAATGGAATATTGCTCAGCCATAAACAAGAATGAAATCTTGCCATCTGGGACAGCATGGATCGATGCAGAGTGTATTTCTCCAAATAAAATAACTCAGAGAATGACAAATATCACGATCTCACTTAAATGTGAAATCTAAAACAAAAGAACAAACAAAACAAAACAGAAACAGACTCGTAGACATGGAGAACGAAGTGATAGTTCCTAGTGGGAAATGGAGTAGAAGGAGAGGTAAAAAAGGTAAAGGGATTAAGAAGCACAAATTTCCAGTTATGTCAATAATATTGTATAGGTTTGACCAAAAAAGGCTGTTCAGATTTCTTTCCATAAAATAAAAAACACATTTTTCATTCTAATAACTTTATTAATTTGAATTTTTAGTATGTCAGCTATCTCCCACATGGTATAACTCCGATTGCTCTCAATAAATGTCTCATTCGATCGCTATCAACCTCAATTGGTCTGCTCGACCGTGGAGCATCGTCCAGTGGGAAATCTCCAGCACAAAACTTCACAGACCACTTAGCCACATCACGTTTGCTCAGTCACAGCACTGCACAAACCTTTTTTTGCATTTTAGTTACATTTTTACCTTTCATGAAATAATAAAGCATAATGTGCCAAAAATGTTGCTTATTTTCTTCCATCTTCAGTATTAGAATGGCTACACAAAAATTCAACAATTTTGATGAGCTTTTTTCAAATGCATGCTGATATGACAGCTGTCACAATGCAATCTCATATAATTATTTCAAATGAAGTTAAAGACGATTAAGCATACTAGAGCCATATTATAGAAAAAACCAAATGAACTTTTTGGCCAGCCCAATAATAACATTGTACGGTGTCAGATGGTTACCACACTTATAATGGTGATCACTTCATTAGGTATATAAATGTTGAATAACTATTTTAAATACCTGAAATAATACTGTATATGAACTATATTTTAACTAAAAAAAGATAAAATAAAAAATTGTGCATGACTGCTACCTAAATTCTATTGTGAAAATTGACAGAAATCCTTAATTTAGATAACATCCTGCAGAAGGAAAAGGTTCTACCATCCAAAGCAAGGCAATATGATCCCTGCTTTTCTTTTCTACTTTTTAATCACTGCATTGCAGAGAACTTAACAGAACCCCAACAAACTTTAATGCAATAAAGTGTGGTGGTCAATGGCAATGATGACTTTGGAGTTTCCTTGGGGCCCAAGATCAGTCTAGGGTCTTAAGATGAGCAGTTTCCCATCCCCTCTCAGTCCCAGAGCTCATCTTCCCCACCACTCCCTACTACCCATCTCCAATCCAGAAGCCCAAATCTATTCTGTTTCATCTCTGCCCACCTAGCAGCTGCCTCCCAACCTCTCTCTGAAGACATCTGACAATGAGAATTAACACTATCCAGGTTTTACACATGTTGGAAATTGGGCACATTGTGGATACGGAGTTTAGGCTGATCTCAGCCAAAGAGTTCCTAAGTATCTGTCTGTTACCAAAATTTACCTACCGTGGCCTAAGGCCTTCTCTTCCTGCATAACTCAGAAGCCGTCTTCTCCGTTGTTCTGTTGGTACCACATGTTTCCTCTAAGACCTTGGCCACAGGGCAAATCAGTTCCTTCAGTCTGGCTCCGGTTATACTTTTGGGACTCAGATCTAGGGCTCCCAGCCATCACAAAGGTCACCACTGCTTTGACTTCTAACGACCCTTGTATTCTTCCCTTATCCCTGCTTTTTCTCCTACCCTTTCCCACCCCCTCAAATAAATATATTCCTGCACCATCCTTTATCTCTTGTTCCAGCCTAGGTGCCTTCCAGTCTAACCACCTAATTTGTACTTCCTTGCCACTTCCTAGGCTTAGGTTTAGTCAGTTTTCATAAACCAAGCTTTTGTGCAATTACTATGCACTTTTCAACCCCAGTCATTTGGGGAATAGATATGAAAATTTAAATAAAGTTTATTAGAGTTTGAATGACTGCATTTCATAACTTTAAACAAACAGTGTGTACTTCAGGTCTGGATATGGGTATGCGGCTTTCCAAATCTTAAAGCAAACAGAAATTAAGTCCATACAATGACAAAAGGAAAGTCAACTTGTTTTTTACATGTTATTAATGGACTCTTTCTATTGCATTTATAGCTAAAGAGAGCCTCTGATTTCGAGTGGGCCCACACACCTCAGAGTGGAGACTATTTCCCATCCTCCCTTGCAGGTAGGCATGACTGTCTCTGCTCCAGCCAGTTCACGTGTGCCCTTTGTCCCTTTTTCTCTGCCTAGGATGTGGATGCCCCCACTTTGCACCCTGAAATCAAGGCCACACAAGGCAGAGAAACAAGCAGGAAGGGGCCTGGGTCCCTGCCACCACCGAAGAGCCTCACCAGCCCTACGCCAGCCCCGAGACTGTACAGTCAGCCCCCGCCCTGTTTTACTAAGTCTCAGTAGTTTTCTAGGACTTGCAGTCAATCTTCATCCTAACTAGGAAGTCACTAAAGAGTCTGAAGTTTTCAAACCGCACATGAACTTCATAAAGACATTAATAACCAAGGTAATTTACTAAGATACTTGTCCACATCCTTTAGAGAACAAAGAAACATGTGAGAAAACATATACATGTAAAAGAACATGGTTTAAAGAAAAAAGCTTCTCCTACAGTAGGTGAATATATATTTCCAGTTTTCTACTCTCTCACACCATTAAGGCCTTGACAGACAACAATAAATCGTCCTATACATTCTTCCTGTTTTCTACTAGTGTGGCACTTTGGAGTATTTTCATCCTTTCAAAGTCACCTAAACAGATATTTCTTAACTCTCCCAAGTACACAAAACTTATATGAGCAATAAACCCAAATGAGCCATTCTGGCATTCTTCATGTCTTGGCGAACTAAACATTTTACTTCCTTAACTAGAAAAAAAGTCTTAGATTTTAAAAATTAAGATAAATTTTAAAAACTGGAAAGAAAAATACCTTGGATAATTGGAGAAGGCATATCACTGTTTAAACTGATTGGAAATATTCCTTGATGATGTTTAATATTTAGTTCATTCTAAGCAGTTGCTAAAACTAATGTCATTGCTATGTCCTGCATTATTATAAGGTCATGTGTACATATGGCAGTTAGAAGAAATAAATACTTGCATCTGGAAACTTTTTAGTCCCCTTCACGAAATCAAGCATATAAATCATAACCACCCAATAAATGTATTTACATCCCTCCAACCATCCTTAAGCTAATTTTATTGGCTCAGGTGGGTGCTCAGCAAATGCACCAAGTGTTCCAGTAAAATCAAGATTTTTTTTCAACATTCCAAAGATTTGTCTTGTCACTTTTTACAGGAAATGTACCTAATGGAGTCTCAATGTGCAAGATGGGCAGGCCAGGGGCCCACAGTGATGATGGGGAGAGAGGCAGCCAGCTCCCTGCATCAGGAAGATGCCCTCTCTCCACGTAGCCCTTGCATGACCGGTCATGGCTATAAAACATGGTAGCTACATATGTGTTTTTGTGACTCCAGCTTCCTAGTGGGGACATCCACCATGACGGTGGTCTAAGCTGTCTGCTACAACGAACCTCTTCCCTTGGAGGCTAGCACTGGAGCAGGGGATGTGGCCCCGGGGCCTGCAGGCATGAAATCTGCAGTCAATGTGGTCTGTAAATACCCTTCCCAAAGAGGACATGTTTTAAAAACAGAAAGCTTCTAGTGAGAAATGTACTAAATAGACGTTGATTGAAAATCATCACTGCAGGGCTCTCAATGATTTTTAACAGTTAACGATGAGTGGGTGTTCTCTCTGCGCCCGGCTCTGTGTGACATGTCGTGTATCATCTCAGGGAGTCCTCTCCCAGTGCTCCATGGCCGAGGAAGCAAGCATGACTTGCCCAGTTCTCGTGGCCGGTGAGTAGCAGGAGGGGGCTCAGAGTCAGAACGGCCTCACTAAGGAGTCACAGCCCATTTGGTACTCAGACTGTGGTGGAATTTTCTTTTAGACAAAGGAACTTTCCCCTGGACATAGAAAAACACAAACATCACCTTATCTTTGCATCACTTCAAAGAATAAATTTAAAGCAACCTTTGCCCATGAGGCTGTATGCATTTTATAATAAAACACAAGTTAATAAAAGAAATAAAAGTGCTCCTGACAGAAGCTATAGTGCCTGATTCAACCTCTGCCCTTAGTTTCATGGCTATTTTGTCCAACTTGCTGAGCTCAAGCAACCGCCATCTGTTACAGACCAGAACAGCACCGCCCAGCCGTTCCCAGACACATTCGATCAAAACTCGAGATGCTGTCTTCAGATAGCTGGCTCACTGTCTTAGTCCGTTTGGGCTGCCATAGCAGAATATCATAGGCTGGGTGTCTTATAAACAACAGATAGTTGTTTCTCACAGTTCTGGAGGCTGGAAGTCCAGGATCAAGGCACCAGCAGATTCAGTGTCTGGTGAGAGCCTGTTTCCTGGTTCATAGCGGCGTCTTCTCACTGTGTCCTCATATGGCGGATGGGGTGAGGGAGCTCTCTGGGGTCTTTCTATAAGGGCACTAATCTCATTCATGAAAGCTCCACCCTCATGATGCAATTATCTCCTAAAGGCCCCACCTCCTAACACCATTGCATTGTGGGTTAGGTGTCAACATATGAATTGGGGGGCATGGGCATGTTCTGTGGATAACACACACAAACTCACACCCTCCAGTAACCCAAGTTACAATCAAATGTACATGGGGTAGGATGATTCTGTGACAGGCATGGAAATGGGCCATGGAAATCCGAATGTGTCCAACCCAATAAGTTATCCAATACCCAGTGCCTGTACAACGTTTCTCTCCTTTTAAATACACAGTGAAGGAAGCAGGTGACCCTAGCTAACTCCCTTGAACGAAGAAAGTAACAACTGAGGGACAGCAGGGCTTACATCCTGATGTTTTTCTTCAAGACCTGTCCTGTTTCCGCCCTCTGTCTTAAAATCTCCCCCACCCCCGCCCCAGCAATCACTTCCCTATCTTCCGATAAAGCTGGGGTAGACCCCCAAGTTCCCTTTCCACACCACGGGAACCTAACGACCTGGGTGGCGGAAGAATCTAGCAAGTCAGAGTGTCCCAGTACCCTGGAGCAGCTGGCTTTGATGACAGTTCCAAGGGCAGTGTTGCTGTTTCACAATACTTATCACACTATAATTAATTTCAGAACAATGTCTCTTGAGTCCTTAGGCAGGGCTAGGACAACCCTTGAGTGGTTTCCCAGGCCCAATTAAGGCTTAACAGCAAAGGCGAGGGCTGTGGTGTACGGGGAGTGCTGCTCTCACATAGGGGCTGTGAAAGATTGCACCCAGAACAACTGGGAGACACTCCAGCATGGCGCTGGCCTACTCCCCCTCACGACCTGGCCAGGTGTAACCAACACCTTCAGTGCCTGGCCTTGCAACTGTGGTGCCCCGTTCACAGCGATCCCATGCTATCTAGACTAGGGAACAACATGTCCAGCAGCACTTCCCCCTGGTGCTGAAGGCTGGAATGCAGCTTCCAATGTGTCTGAGCTCCTGGCAGCACATGGCTCTCTGCAGAGCTGGCCTTAGTCTGTGAACAGCTGCCCATGCAGATGGTCAAGCTCAGGGTAATGTATGTGTGAGCTTGAGATAAAGGCTCTGAAATGAGAGTGGTGGAGATTAAATACAGGGGTGTAAAGAACATGAGCAGTCAGACACCCCAGTAATACCATGAAAGGAAGCACGGGAAAGCATTCTATTCATTTACATCATGTGGGCAGTCAATACTAAAAAAATCTACTCCAGCCCCTATAGGATATAGAGTCACCACTCCCGCTGTGGTCTAAGTCAAGTCAACCCTTCATTCTGGGCTCAGTGGAAGACTCTGAAGATAAAGTCATCTTTCTCAGAGTACATTCACCAGGGCATATGGAAGAATCACCAGATGTATTTAACCATCATCACATAAGTTATGTGGGCACCTAGCTCTGGGATTTCAAGGACCTTGGGAGGCCTCCATCCTCAGGGGGGAAAAGTGTCTACATCCTTTAAATAGTTAACATGGGAAAGTTGACCTCGGACTTGCAACACCTGCATAAAACTAACTGGTTATCAGCCCCTTCTACCTTAGAGAGAATGATGTCATGAGAATTAGAGCAGATGATGTCTGTGAAGGAAGGGGAGCTTGGGAAAGACACTTCCTGAGGCAGAGGAGAGAGTGTTTCGAGGCTATGCCCATCAGCAAAGGTCACCCCTTTGAGATTCTGTAATGCCCAGGTTGTTAAAACAAGAATGAAAGGGCCATGAACCCACAAGCTTTGCTTTTTATTGAATAGGCCTATAATAAAGTGTAAAATGTTTTTACACTTTCAGATAATACTGACTTTTGATGAATACTGCCAAGGGTCTGTATAGGACACAGTGCTTTGCTGTCAGAACAGAGAGAAAATCTCAGTCTCATTGACTCTTCAGAACCCTTCTGAGCCTGACACCCCCTTCCTGACGGCAGGCATCCCTTAGAGGGCCCATCACAGATAATTCCCATTTCCTGGCACCTCCTTCTGGGATATGTGTCATTACAACGTGAGCTGAGGCTGGCTGCAGGCACTGAATTATCAGTAAAGGACTAGAGGATTGACTCAGAGTCAACCCAATAAAATCAAACCCAAATAAGCAAAAAATATATAAATCAACCAAAGCCCCCTGGGCCACAGGACAATTCCCAGATCCATGGCAGTTGCTACAGGGCAGTCTGTGAAATCGGTCCTCAAATTACCAGCTTTGTGAGATGATCAATCACGTTGCTCAATGTTATGCCATAGGCTGGTAGGAGAGGGGTAGTTCATTTGAGGTAATCCATGTGTTCCTGAAAGGGTTAGTGTACATTAAAATTATCCTCATAAAAAAAGACTTGTTAATTACAAGAATCTTGTAAAGAATCCTATTTTAACGTGAAAAATTAGCTCCTAACTTCTCCTTTTGCATAGGCTTAAATTTCTATGCACTGAATTTTCTAAAAGCAGGGCCTTGTGGCTGTAAGTCTATGACCCACTGCCTGTTACACAAGGACCAGATGATCAGAGACTCCGCCTTCCATGCTCTGCCCACTCACTGCCTTCTCGTGAAATGCTGTTAATAGAGAAAGGGGCATTTTGGGTGGGCCACAAAGTGCGATTTTATGTGGCAGATGATTATTAGTCAGGATTCTCCAAAAAAACAGAACTGACAAAACAAAGAGAATTATTATCAGGAACTGGTGCACATGATTATGCAGGCCGACAAGTCCCAAGATCTGCAGAGCGAGCTGGCAAGCTGGAGACCCAGGAGTTAAGTTCCAATCCGAAGGCCGGCAGGCTCCAGACCCAGGAAGAGCCCATGTTTCAAAGTGAATCAAAAGGCAGGAAAAAGTCAATGTCCCAGTTCAAAGGCCATCAGGAAGCATGCATTCCCTCTTATTTGGGAGGTGGGTGAACCTTTTGTTCTATCCAGGCCTTCAACTGATTGGATGAGGCCCACCTACTTTGGGGAGAGCAATCTCTTTTACTTAGTCTACTGATTTAAATGTTAATCTTATCCAAAAATGCCCTCACAGAAGCACCCAGAATAACGTTTGACCAAATGTCTAGACACCCAATGTTCCAGTCAAGTTGACATGAAAAGTACCCATTACAATGATGATGACCTTTTTCTGCAAGCGAGAATATGGTATCTAGAATCCACCTGAAGCTGAGGAGCCCAGAGTTAACTTGACCAAGACAGAGACCAGACTGCCGTATTGGAGCCCAGCTAGGGCACCCCTAGATGGGAAACTGCCAGAGCATCAGGCCCTCTGAGCCACCTGGTTGCCAGAGCCGCAGATGGACAACAGAAGAACCTGCCGGGGGTTGAACTCTGTTCCACTGTGAATAGTGATAGCACAAGAGGCAGTCACACACTCCTGCTGTCATCAGGTGTTAAACCCTAGCAAATCTGCAGGGGGAAATAATAATATTACATCTTAGCATTTTGAGCAATTTTCTCCTGAAAGTTTCAAACTTCCCTTATCTGTGACTTTGTTTGGACATATGACTCCCTGAGAAAGTATTCATACTCTGTTCACAGATAAACTGAATTGTAGAGTTTGGGAGATGTGGCCAAGGATCCACAATCTGGCCATCGCGATTCAAGAACCCTTCCCTCCCAGGATTGCTGCAGTGCTCACAGTGCCACCTGCCCTCTGGCTCACACAGCTCCCTCTGACCTGGCTTCCCCTGGCATCCACCAGGAAAGCTGGCTGGTGGCAACCATGTTTGAGGTGTGGAAGCCTCACCACAGAACCTGGTGGGTTCACTACTGCATGTCTCTCCTTATTTCCTCCACAACATGCAGAAGCAGGAGCACAAGGGGCTATAAAAACAGCACAATAGCCTCAAGAAGCCTTCAGTCTTCCAGGAGCCACCCCAGCCCAGGCATCCGCAGGCTCCATCGGTCTTACAGGTCTGGGGACAACCAGAGGCCGCCATGACCCTCATCCTCAGCATTCTGCCCTTCTGTCGCCTTCTCCTGGCTCACTCACTAACTGCAATAATCTGCTTTAGCCATATTTGTGAAAGATTCACTTCTCTGTTATACGTACTAATACATTCTATTCCAGGCCTGTTTGCATTCATATGTAGAAATACCTATATGGGCAGCAGTGAAAACATGCAGAATGTTACAGCATTTCTTTCAGGAAGGTTCCTCACTGCTGTGTTCAGCAGACATATCTGAAAAGCAAACCTTTCCCTGCAGAGTGGTGCTTGTGTATAAATCCTTTGCACACTGGATGGTACTTGATGATAGAAAAGAAAAAGGCTGGGGTTGGAGGAAAATGAAAAGCCACCAAGAAACAGGTTTACTTGGGCACACAATGGAACTCCACGCTTCCTTCTTCTCACACCTGCCCTCCTCCATGGCACACGCCCGGCCTCAGCCCCCAGCATCGCGGTCACCACAGAAGCTGCAGAATGGCTTCTCTGCTACGGCCATATGACACATGTCAGAAATGTGGAGAACATCCAAAAAAGCCACAGACCTGGCTTAGCTCCGCAAGCCATCCCTTAGAAGTGGTTTTCCAGGTCTGAGGCTGGGAATCATTGTTTCCACTGCACAGGGTCCCTTCCTATAAGCTCATTTTCCCTGGAGCTAATGTCCCTGCTGGCTTTCCACGGCTGTCTTGGAAGAGCTTCCTGACTTTCCTGGCGTTTCCAAGAACTTCAGCTCTCCTCTATAATTATGTGGAGGATACTGACAGCTCTCCTCTGATCGTTGCCTTCCTGGAGGAGAAATTCATGCCTTCCCTCTTCCTGTTTTATCCCACGATCACCTTGATTGGCCTTCTTTTCTCCCAACACATACTGAATACATTTTCCTCTGTCTGGAAGGAAACAGTGACTAGGGTTGTTGGCTGTGGAGGTCCTCCAGGAGGGCAGAGAAGAAGGGACCACAGTGCTGGGACTGGAACAGGAAGGAAGGGGGTGCCAGGGGAAGCCAGAGCTCAGAACCCAGCTGGTGCTTTCTGACTGCAAAGCTTGTGGGTGACAGAATGCCAACTCTACCCGCCCCACCTTTTGCAGCTCTCCAGACCTTGGCTAGTGCACCAGCCTGAACTTGGCTACCAGGTATGATACAAGCTCATTAAAAACATTTTTTTTTTATTTTAAAACAAAATCATGAGACGAAATAATTGTCCCTCAACAAAGATAGACTGGGGTCTCGCAAAGTCTGGAATTCAGAGCTTGGCAAACAACATACCCTTGGGAAGTGGCCGGGCAGAGGTGGTTAGTGTCAGAAAGAAGGAAGTTAATCCAGCCAGAACTTCTCGTGAAGAATCATGAAGGCAAAAAAGGGAACAGGAATCTAAGAGTTTTCCTCTGACTGTATTATCTCTTTTGCACACTTAGCTAGCACTGTGACCTGGCCAGGGGAATGATTATTAACAACTCTGAAATAGGAGCTCCCAACATCTGAAAATATCCTGAGCCCCAGCAATAGCAGGTCTTATTTATCTAGGCTTTCTGCAAACTTTAGTAACAGAAAGCATTAGTGTAAACAAGGAACCCTTGGCACCAGCATCCCACCAGTGAGTTCAGATGACCAAAACGAGCCTTGTATCCTTGCAGTATATCATCAGGTGCTGCCACTGAATTCAATTGCATCCACATAGCAAAAGGCAGCACAGCCCCAGGCTGTCTGTCATGCACACCCAGTAGGTTGCTCCATAGATGCGAATGTGTATGTAACACACACACACACACACACACACACAGAAAACAACACCAAGGTTTCCCAGACTGCATCCCTTTCCCTTTTCTCTAGTTCTCTAAATAGCTTGTCTTGAACACTGTAGCTGCCAAGACAGAATTCATTGCTTGAGAAGAGAAAAAATATCTATGATTCAAACTTTCATCCCTTGAGCATAAGAAGAGTGAAAGTGGCTGGTGAGATTTCTTCATGAGGAATCGGGTTATTTCTCCATTGAGTTACCAGGTAGGATAAGGTGGCATGCAGGTGGGCTGACCTCGAGCCCCCCACAAGAGGCCCTATACTTCCACCTTGCTCTGAATGTAACTTCTAAGAAAGGACTTACTCCTCCTCCCACCTTGCTGCTGTGTGCATTCTGCAAGGGGATGGGGGCAGAGATGCAAGGAGAGTGAGCAGGAGCAGCCTACAGCCCTTCACGCCCCTCTTCAGAGAGATGCTAAGAGGATTAAAGAGGTAATTGTTGCTTCTGGAGCTCTTCAGCTATAAGATGCTCTATAAATACCAATAACCACCCCCTCATGGGAAACCACATTTCGTTACAGTGGAGGTAAGTGCTGCAGCAGCCTGTGACAAAGGCATGATCACAAAGGGAGCTTCTGCCATCCTGAGTGGGCCTAGAGGAATGACTGAGCAGGGTGACCCACACAGCATCCCACTCCAATTGAGACAGGAGCCCCTGGGCAGCTGGCATCTAATATGTCTACCAACTTCAATGTGCCCATCCAATGTGCATATATTAGGCACCAACTGTCTGCCTGAGGGGCAGTAAAGAATAGCAGTTCAGTACATGGGCGCTGGAGCAAGGCTGCCTGGTGGCAATCCTGGCTCTGCCCACTCACCTAGCTGTCTGACCTTGGGAAGTCACTGCACCTCAGTGCACCTCCCTGTCCTCACTCATGAAACAGCAGTGACAACAGAACTCATCTCACAAGGTCTCTCTGAGGATTCAATGGGTTTGTCTGGGTCCAGTGGTGAGATCGCTATCTGATACACAGGTATCTACTCCATTTATTCCTTAAGTATTTTAAATTTGGTTATTTTAGCATTAAAATTGAGATGAAGGAGGAGAGAGCTGCCATTTAGATGGGACTGAGCACTTACTGTGTGGGGAAAACAGAGAAACAGAAGATGAGGCCCCTGAACTTGGAGCTCCAACAGTGAAGGTGTTGAAGTATTCTCTCTACCTGCTAAGCAGTGGCAGAAAAAGAGAGTGAGGAGAAGAGTATTTATCACAGACATTGTTTAGAATTGCTGGCACATAGTGATAATAGAGCAGACTGACTTTTAGTCAATGTCATTGTTTTAAGTTCTACATAAGTGATGCCTTCTCTTAGCGCCTGCCTCTAACCCTTCCCTATGCTTCAGTACACCCATGCATGCCAGAATCTCACTTAAAAGAGAAAGAGCCACTCACCCAAATCTTCTAGGAGGAAGCCCTTGTCCATCCTGGGCACTGAGCATCCTCCCCTCCACTGTGTGTTCCTGAGGTATCCTTTCCATTAGGCAAGGAGTGCGCCTGCTGTCAGCCAGGGCCAGGAGGGAATCCCTGACCCGCAGCTGAGCTGAGTGGCTAAGAATGATGGTTCCCAAAGTGCAGTCCCTGCACCAGCAGCAGCAGCACCTGAGACTTGTCAGAAGTGCAGGTTCTTGGGCCTATCCATGGCTTACTGAATCCGAAGCTTGGGGGGTGGGGTCCGGCCATCTGTGTTTTCACAAACCCTACAGGGGATTCTGATGGCCACTCAAGTTTGAGAACCACCAGCTCCAAGAAAGTCACTTAAACTTTTCTGGGTCATAGCTTCCTCATTCAGCAAAGGGAATTAATGTTATTCACCTCATAAGGCTATAACATGAGAACTAAATGTGACAATATAGTCAAGTATTTGGTACAGTGCCCCAAACATGGTGGACACTCAATATACTGTACCTACTGTACCAGTGTCAGTGGCAGAAATTCACAAAGCAGCAGACAAATCCAGAGTAAGCTTGGAATCCATGACAGCCCTCATTTCCAAAAAGGGCAGTTTAAAGCACAGTCCAAGGAGAGAAACTAAGGGGAACTAGCAGGTGAGGCTGTACCCTGCCCAAGGTCCCCCAGGATCACAGGGTCCACTGTGATCTATGGAGATTCTCACAAACTCTGGCTCCTCAAGTATCTTAGGAGTTGGAAATCCAGAAAATAAAAGTGTCCCCCGTTTTATTGTTAAAATAGGGGTAATGTGAGTTTTGAGAAGATGCCAACAGAGAGAAAACTAGAGGTGTCTGAGTTCAAATAGTGGTACTTAAAATGTATAATGGAAACCTCAGAACATGTTCTGTATAGCTAAAGGGCATCTGCAGTAAGGAACAGTGACAAGAAGCATCATGTCCAGAATGACAGTGTCTGGAATTCTAGACTTAAGGAGTGAGCACACTGGAAGAATCCCAACTTGGATTACACACCACCATTACCTGAAACAACTCTGGCAGAAGTCATGAGGCCCTCCTAGCTATCAAATGTAGTGGATACCTGTCAATCATCTTGTCCCCTCTGGCATCTCATAGTAGACAGCTCCTACCTCCCTCACCTTCCCCCCATTGACTCACAACGCCTGTCTGCGCTCTCCTGACATCACCCTGACCTCCTCAGGGTTATCTGAGGGCCCCTCTCCCCTGACCGTCTCCTCCAGACTGTCTACTGAAATCCCATTCTTCTTGCTCTGGAGTCTGCACCAAGCATATGAAGACAGTGGAATGGGACAAAGGTCCAGGTCAGGTGCCATCTCTTAATCTTGGCCCTCTCACTTACTCTGTCAGCTAAAAGGAATATAAGAACAAAGAAGACAGGCTTTTGTCTTTAGTCTTTTCCTCTTCTTGTGTGTGTGTGTGTTTTTTTCCTCTGGAAATCTCATCCCTCTGGGCACTGGGATGACTTTCACAGCTACCTCCAACCTTAGGTCAACCCTGAACACTAAACCTTTATATCAACCACCTATTTACCTCCACCTGGATCTCAAGATCAAGATATCTGAAAGAGAACCCATTATCCTCCCCATAACATCTGTTATTCTTACTGTATACTTCACTCCAATTTCATAACAATGGGACTTGGAGGAGAAAAATAAAGCGCTGAGTTTGCTAGGAATGAGGACTGGCAAGCCTACTGATAAGGGTTTATGGAGCCAGACAATGCAGGTGCTACTGAGAGTAAAGGAGTGACTCAGCCAAAATTCAAGTTCAAAGTAGACTACAAAAATTTAAGTGGAAATACTTACAACATTTAATATCAAATTGTTCTCTCAGTTTCATTTGTCACCTTTGAAACAAACCAAGAAAATACTAACCTTCACTGAAAATTCCCAAAATAAAAATCCTGACACAATATGAGAAACTTCTGTAAAGAAATATAACCATCTTCTCTGAATAAGAACCTAAATTCACACTAATTATACAGTATCTTTATTTCATTTTCCAGTTCCATTATACAGTCACGTTGTAATTATCCCTGCCCTGCACGTCCTCGGCAGGCCCATGAAGCTTCTTCCCCTACTTCGGAGAGGCCCAAAATAGATGCATGCTCTATGATCTCTCAACAACCTCCCCATTTGCCAGTCATGCTAATAGCACCTCCCACCTAGTTGCCCAAGCTACAAACCTGGGATTCACTCTAGGCCTTCCTCTCTTCTTCATTAACTACCATTAAGTCTGTACTAATGAATTACCATAATTTATACTTTCTGGACTGTACTCAAATGACCACTGCTGTCCCTGCCCCTCCCTCAAGCACCCCTCCTACTCCCACTGGCACTTCCATAGCTCAGAGAACCTCCTGCTTGGAATTCGTCAGTAAATGCTTCCACTATGCTTCCTATTGCATAAAAGTGGGTAGAAGCACCCATTCAAAAACATACTCCTTCTGAAACTCACCTCTAATATATGAAGTATGATTCCTTTGACATGGTTGGAATGAAAAGGAGAGGAGGAGGCAACTTCCATGCCCAGGAACACCAATATATTATATTTCCAAACTGGATCTAGGAGGTGTTAAAACCTCATGGAATATTCAAAAGAACTAAAAGCAAGGACTTCAGGACTTCTGGACAAGATGGTGGCACAGGCATACACAGCTCGCCTTCTTGCACAACCACATCAAAATGACAACTAAAATATAGAACAACAATCACTCAGAACCATCAGAAATCAAGTTGAATGGAAGTCTGACAACTATGGAATTAAAGAAAACACATCCATCCAAATGGAAGGAAGGGCAGAAAAGTGAAACAGGCTAGTCCCACATCCATGTATGGTGGATAAAAATTCAGGAGGGATATCTTGGGCATGAGGAGCCCCAGCCCCACAACAGGCCCCCCCAGCCCAGGGTACCAGTGCCAGGAAATAAGTTCCCATAACTTCTGGCTGAAAATACCAGCAGAGAAATACCAGCAGGTGGAAGAAACTTCTGGAGTCCCAAGCAGTTCCTCTTAAAGAACTCACACACAGACTTACTTAGACTCACTCCCTCTGAGCTCTAGCACCAAGGTAGCAACCTGAAAGGTACCAATGACATGCAGGAAGAAACTGAAGAATCCAGCATCAAGGTGAGAAATGGGGGACAGCTTTTTTATGGACAGAAAGGCAAGCAGAGGACATTGTCCCTTCTCTGAACCCTCCCCCAACAGAGCCACAGAGCTGGTATACTGGTGCCATATCTGAGATTCTATCAACCTAACACTATTTGCCCTACCCAGGAGATCCCCAGAGACACCGTCCCACCCAACTTATGGGCCCACCTGAGTTGTTTTTCCATGTAAATTGCTGATTTTGGCTCATGCTTCAGAACTTCCTAAATCCTCTCAAACAAGCAACAGCCAGGCTCAATGAGCCACCAGCCCCAGCCGCCAGCCCCCATAGCACTTGCTAGGGGACCTCAGGCCTGACAGTAGCAGCAACCAGCCTAGACTCACAGCTTGACTTCGCCTGGGAATCTCCAAGCCCAGCGCAAGTAGCAGCCATCTTAGACTGCTTTATAGCTCAGGCAGGGTGGCCTTGGGAAAAACACAGGTGGGGGCTGACCATGGCCTGCATCACCTGGGAAACCCCAGTGCCTGTGCACCCAGTGCACAGCTAAAGACAGCATTGGAGCACCAGCACCCTGCCCCTGCACAGCTAATACTCCACGGAGGGTAGAGGTTGGTGGTCAGTGATCACAGCCAGTCACTACAGCTGACTGGCCTGGGTAAATCCCTCCCATTGACCCTCCAACAATACTCAAGGCTCAACTACAAGAAGAGGGTGTACTCAGCACAAATGAAGGGCACACCTCAAGTACCCAGCTTGGGTGATAGGGAAGATCTGTGCCAGTGGACCCTACAGGACACCTACTACATTAGGCTACTCTACCAAGACACAGACTCAAAGCAGCTCTACCTACTACATAGAAACAAACACAGGGAGGCTGCCAAAATGAGGAGACAAAGAAACATGGCACAAATGAAAGAACAGATCAAAACTCCAGAAAAAGAGCTAAACAAAATGGAGATAAGCAATCTAGCAGATGCAGAGTTCAAAACACTGGTTATAAGGATGCTCAAGGAACTTAGTGAGGACCTCAGCAGCATGAAAAAGATCCAGTCGGAATTGAAGGACACACTAAATGAAATAAAGAACAATTTACAGGGAAACAACAGTAGAGTAGATGAAGATGAGAATCAAATCAATGGTTTGGAACCTGAGGAAGCGAAAAACAACAATCAGAACAACAAGAAGAAAAAGGAATCAAAAAAATGAGGATAGTATAAATAGCTTCTGGGATAATTTTAAGAGGTCCAACATTCACATCATAGGGATGGCAGAAGGAGTAGAGAAAAAACAAGAAACTGAAAATCTATTTGAAAAATAATGAAATAAAACTTGGTAATGTGGTGAAGGAAAGATATGCAAGTCCAGGAAGCAGAGTCCCAAACAAGATGATGCAAGGAGGCCCACGCCAAGACACATCATAATTAAAATGCCAAAGGTTAAGCATAAAGAGAGCATCTTTAAAGCAGCAAGAGAAAAGAAGTTAGTTACCTACAGGGGAGTTCCCATAAGACTGTCAGTTGATTTCTCAAAAGAAACTTTGCAGGCTAGAAGAAATTAGCAAGAAATATTCAAAGTCATGAAAAGCAGGGACCTACAGCCAAGATTGCTCTACCCAGCAAAGATATTATTTAGAATTGAAGGGCAGATAAAGAGCTTCCCAGACAAGGCAAAGCTAAAAGAGTTCATCATCACAAACCATTATTATATGAAATGTTAAAGGGGCTTATCTAAGAAAAAGAAGATCAAAACTATGAATAATAAAATGTCAATAAATACATATCTATCAACAATTGAATTTAAAAAACAAACTAAGCAAACAAGACAGAGACAGAATCATGGATATGGAGAGTGTTTTTGATGGTTGCCAGATGGGAGGAGATCTGGGGGAATGGGTAAAGAGGTGAAGGGATTAAGAAGTACAAATAGGTAGTTACAGAATAGCCATGGGGGTGTAAAGTACAATATAGGAAATGGAGTAGCCAAAGAACCTACACATGACCCATGGACATGAACAATGGTGTGGGGATTGCTTGAGGGAGTGGGGCATGCTGGGTGGACAAGGGCAAAGGGGGAAAAATCAGGAGAACTCTAATAGCATAGTCAATAAAGTAAAATTTAAAAATAGCAAGGACTCGAACAGATGGTTGATATATGTTCACAGAAGCATTATTCACAAGAGCCCACAGATGGAAGCAACCCAGGTGTCCACTGTTAAGATCAACAAAATGGGGTCTACACACAGTGGGATATCAGTTAGCCTTGTACAGGAATGAAATTCTGTCATGTGCTACAACATGGGTGTACCTTGAGGACATTATAATAAGTGACATACACCAGACACAACAAGACAAATACTGTATGATTCCACTTCTACAAGGTCCCCACAGTAATCAGATTCACAGTGACAGAAAGTAGAATGATGGATGATGATTGCTTAGGGGTGGGGAAGGGGAGATGGGAGTTAGTGTTTAATGGGGGAACACAGTTTCAGTTTCGTAAGATGAAGAGTTCTGGGGATGAAAGGTAGTGGCAGTTGCACAACAATGTGAAGTACTTAAGGCCATAGAACTGTGTACTTAAAAATGGTAAAAATGGTAACATTTGCACTGTGTACATTTCATTACCATAAAAAAGGGTGAAAAATCCCCATGGAAGAGGCACCAGATAGGGACACTCTCCAGACTGGCTGCTTGCCTCTCCTCCCTCTCTTCCAGGGAGTCCCCAGAGGTTCTGCTAGTGAAACTGCCAGCCTCCCATCAACTCGGAAGTGGAAGGAAGGGCCACAGGGACTTAAGAAAAGTATCTTTAAAAAAATTCCTTTTCTTAACAGCAAAATACTTCAAATCACATAAACGTATTTCTTATTTAATTCAAACATTAAATTCCACGAGCACATAGGGCACGTTTTGTTGGTGTTTCAGTGAGTATCATCCTGAGAAAGCGACCTACCACCCTGTTCCACCACACTCCCCCACAAAAACTACAGGGACTTCTAAGCATTCCTCCTGCATCAGGTCTCTACCTGTCTCTCAAGGTAAAGAATTTCTTGTAAAAATTTCAGAACCTTTTCCCCACCGCTTAACACCTGCCTGTGGCTCCTCCAGCCAACATGATAACGTATAACTCTGCAGTGTGAGGGGCAGCAAGCTGGGCATTCAGGAGGGCTGACTCTGGGCCATCTGGTCACCCAGAGGGAACTCCCTGGCTTCAAGCCTGGCTCTACCCCCTGCTGTCAAATCACAGCCTCTCTGGCCTCAGTTGGTGCATCTATAAAATGGAGACATTAACAGTTCCTACCTCTTAGCATTATTATGGGAATTAAATGAATTAACATCTATAAAATTCTCAGACCATGTCTTATACATATTAAGGACCATGAAACTGTCAGCTGCTGTCATCATTTTGGTATACAAGGATCTTCATCATGTGGCCACAGGCTGCTTTTTCCAAGTGTAACTTCTGCCCTTGATTTCTGCACAGATCACCTTACTGGCTGATCTTCATCAACAAGCCATACTGCTTATGCCTCCGGTTCTGCATGTGCTGCTCCTTCTGCATACTTGCCCTCTTCCCTCTGCTGCATGTTGACCTAGAAAACTCTTTAAGCGAGTGTCACTTCACCACTGGTGGCTTTCCTGACCCCTGGACAGACTTATTCCCACATTCCCCTGTGTTTCCTTAGGCCTTTGCCCACTGTTAGAGTGATCCCCACCTTGGACATTCAGCTGCTCCCCTAGCTCCCCAGGGAAGGAACAGGGGTCTCCTGAAAGGCAGACCCTGTGCTGCCCATCCCTGCACACTGTACACTTGGCCTCAAGCAGAGGGCTGCCACATAGAAGATATCCAATAAAAGTTGAATGAAAGAATGAATGAATGGATGGATGGATGCTGAACATAAAAAGAGTGAGACTGAAACCAGGAATAAGGGGAGAGGAAAATGAGACACGCTGGAATAAAGTTGTATGAGACCTCCATCTAGAAAGAAGGGATGTGTTCACTTGAGAGGAAGAAAAGCAAGGTTTTATCATCACAGGAAGGAAAGAATCAGTGATGTGGTACACAGACCCTCTAAGGCTCATGGTTCTCACCAAGGCCTTAACCATTAAAGCATGTGGTAATTTAGACATGAATAAACAGAGACAAGTGATGGGGAACTGCATGGATAGCATGTCATCTGTACTTCACAATGCCCTCATACTTCGGTAAAGTGAGCGTGAACAACAGAGAAGGATAAGGGTAGAGACAATCTCAGATTAAATGGGGACTCAGGGACAAGCTCAGAAACAACTGGTTCTGTGTGTCTCTCATTATTGCACTAGTAAAGGAAAAAATCTGAAACTCACTCAGCAGGTGGAAGGATGGGTGGAGAACCCAGGAGGGAGGTTGCAAGAGGGGTGGGGTTTGCTTGAATCCTGCTTTCCTTGATTCTCAGGAACTCACACCAGCTGAAGGCCCTCAGCCAGCACCTTTGTAGCCAGCATAGCTCCTGACCGTTAACACGCAGGTTTGGGTTGCTGAGCTCTAGTCAAAGACCCAAAACCCATTTCACATGGTCACCTGATAGACCAAGCCAGGCCCATAATGGCCACTATGAAATGGGTTTGCCCTCTTGAACAAGATGCTCTTTCCAGTGAGAAGTCAATGGAGAAGTTCATGGAGAACACGTAATCTCGCCCAAAAGTAAAACACGAAAAAGAATCATAAAGAAAGCTGGGCCCATTTGTAACCAAGCATACTGATGCAGACCAGGGCTAACACCCGCTTTCCAGGGAGAGCGAGCCTGCTGCTGCAGCCTGCAGCGGGTATGTGCATGGGCAGAGAGCCGGTGAGCAATGAGTGGCCACTCAGCCTCCAGCTTCTGGTCGACACTGGCAAAACAAGAAAGTGGAACTAAAAATAAACGTAGAAAAGCACACATGGGGAGAAAGGAGGAAGACAAGAAGACACTAACTATCCAACACACACACACGCACACACACTGGGGCCCTGTTTAACATACAGGTGGCAGCACGCTGGACCATGAGACCCATTTCAAGCTAGGCCTGGGTTTATTGGGATTCAAAAGGTACATACAGTATTTGGGGGAAAGATTTAACAATAGGAGAAAATGCACAGGATATGTCATTTAATGAGAAATGGAAGAAACAATATAGAATATGAAAGTAACTGTTTTTACTATTTATGCACAGAAAAAGCCTGAAAATGCATTAAAAAATTAACAGTGATTATTTCTGAATGGAAAGATTACAGCCAACATTTATATTTTTCATTAAATTGTTATATGTTGGGGGTGACATGGAAGCACACTTCCCTTAATTTACAAAAGCAAGCCTATATGCATAACATAGAAAGTCAAAGTTTTTAAAAGCATCAGAGAAAATCATTATGAAATCTGGGAGGCAAATGCAGCCCTCATGGCTTGCTGTGTCTATATAATAATGGATATTTGGAAACAATCTGAAAAACCTAATTATCTGGTTTCTTACTAATATGTGAAGATTTGGAATCATGCAGACAAATCTTTAGATCAAAGAAAAGTTCAAAGCAATCAAGCAGAAAATTCACCATCCTTTTTTTCAATATCCATCCATTTACTTAATATCAGACTATGCCCTAAAGAAAACGTTCGAAATTTAAAAATAACCTAGTAAACCAAGAGTGAGGACAGAGAAAAAAATTCTGCCAGGAACCACCAGCTTATTTGAGAAACAATTACACACAAAGCCTCAGAAGAACAATGTGCCCTGGCTGGGTGAGTCAGGGTGACGTCCCGTACACCGAAGGGCTCCATCCCGGTCAGGGCACATACTTAGGTTGTGACTTCGATCCCCAGTGAGGCTTGAAAGGGAGGCAATGAATCGACAGTTCTCTCCCACATCACTATTTCTCTCTCTCTCTCTCCTCTCTCTCCGTCTCTCTCTCTCTCTCTCTCTCCTCTTGCTCTAAAATCAAAGCTATAAAATCAATAAACATATCCACAGGTCAGAATTTATTAAAAAGAATGAAAGAATAACTTGAGTTTTCAAGTCCCTTGAGTCATATTTCTTTGTGTAAAATATATTATTATTTTCTCCAGAAGCTTCAAATTTAAAGGCCAGATTCTTAAACCCTTATTAAACAATATTATACTATAAGTGCTTGGCTGAAGCATTTAATTATATTAACTTTTCCTGAGGAAAAAGTTACCAGCATTCCCACATAGGAGGTTGTTGTTATGTGGTTATTTGTTTAAGGACTAGTAATTCTTGTGAAAGGTGTGTCCTCTTTTCCAAATCTATGGCAGAGAGTAGCAAATCAAAGAAGGGGTAATATGTAAACCATGCCTTTCCTGGCTTTGCCTAAATGAGGCAGTACAGGTATCACTGGCTGCCTGCACAACCCACAGGGAAGGCCTGGCTCGGAGGGAAGAGCTAACCCCTTGAGTCACTGGCACAGGCTGAAATCCAGACATTTCTAAGTCTATATATGAAAAGGGGAGGGTAGGGGGAACCTCTGTCTCCTCACCTGGAATGCTGGATTTAATACAGGAATGTAACGATGCTGGACTGGATGGCTCTTCCCTCTCTAAATAGGAAGAGACCAAGTTCCCACTGCCGAGGAAACCCCCTAGGCTCCGTGGAGCACTGGCTTCCAGGGATCCTAGGAGCAGAGCAAGCTTCTTGCCCACAGTCACTACTACCCTCCTCTCCTCACCCCATTCCTTTTGGATCAGGGGAGCTGCAGGTTTTCATGCCCTGGGAATCTCTCCAGATGGAGAAGTTGACTTAATTTCCATGGGCTTTAATGACCCACTTTGCTGGGGTGTGACACTGTGTGTGCTGCTGAGGGCAGATGAGATTTGGGACTGGAAAGAGGCTGCCAAATCATGAATAGAAAGAGACACCCTTAGCCCTCCAATGTCTAATTATTTGCTTGCCTGAATTCAATAAGAAAAACAACCACATGAAAGAAAAGGAGAACAAAGACAGCGGCTAAGTCTTCTCAAACCTTCTGGAAATTCTGGTTCAGAAGGGGGAGGGTGTGGTCTGGAATTTGGGTGTAGACCAGATTTAGGGGCCCTGCAAGCCTAAACTATCCACTGCACATGTTCCTGCCACATGGGCTGGAGGCTGGGGGGCTGCAGGGGTTCTCTAGCAGGGAGGGTACCTAACAGGGGGCCAGCCCATCCCTGGAAAACGCAGGATAATGCTCTTCCTTGCCTCTTGGGCTGCAATACAGTTCTTTACTGTTCTCAACCCCATGACTCCAGGGGGGGAACCTCCCCTCCCCCACACTCCAGGTACCCCCGACTTCCCCGAGTGATCCCACACTCAGCTCTCCTCTGCAGCTGGAACCAGTGTCATCCCAACGGATATTCAGAAAGTTCTGGATCCACCTCTACCGTGGGAGATTACAACCCAGCTTTTATTTTCCCCAATCACATGTCGTCCTTCTAAAATCACTTTAAAAAATATTTAAATAAAACCAGCAGATTACACAAATGACATGGGTGGACTGCATCAATGTCAACATCCTGGCTGTGGTATTTTGCTAGTTTTCTAAAATGTTACCATTGGGGACAACTGGCCAAAGGGTACACAGGATCTCTCTGTATTATTTCTTACAACTTCAGGTAAATTTACAAGTATCTCAATAAAAATTTCAATTAAAAAGAACAAAGAACATATTTTATAGCTGCAAGTGAATAAAGACCAAATAAGAGATCACCCTTTTTACAAAAGAGCCTAGCTTCTCTGGATGCTTCTGGAGTTCCTTTACTCAACAAAAACATACGTCATTCCTCAGTTACTAGGCCAGGCATTACGAAGTCTGTGTTAGCTGCTGTTCTCAGAAAATGAATGGTAGTGATGAGCGGAAAGATGAAGTAGCCCACCCGTCACTCATTTTCATTTTTTTTTTAACAGGGATGAAAATGTTTAGATTCATTAAATACTTGAACTATTTGGGTTAAGACATTGCTCAATTAGTAGTTCATCAGTTTCCAGAGTTCCACGTACCGAGAAAACACAAGGGTGGATTCCTAACCACAAACTCTTACTATTATTACATGCTTAAATGCGGGAGCATCCTTCCATTTGTTCTATTCTCCACCTACTCAGGAGCAAGCGGCTCAAGAAGCCGAGAGACAGAACACACTTGGTGTGCTTCAAAATGAGTTATCAAAACCTGTGTGCCTTTTAGCCAGAAAGTTCTAGAGATCTTAATCAAATGTGCTCCTGGCCACAACAATCCTCACTTAACACATTGCTTTGTTTGGCAGCCTTCGCTTGTCTAGACCAGATGTAGCTCTCAAACAGTATAAACAGTCTTTTGAAGACATGGTCCCAGGCTCAGAGTCTTCTCAAGGGGCAGAGGTTTACAGGACTGACAGTGTTCCTGGCACATTTATTGCTGATTGTACTCATCAAAGTATTTTTAATCTATTATCTCATTTGCTCCTTATACTCCTTTTACCTGAAGAAACTCAAGCTCACTCTCTCAAATATTTGTCAATTCTTGGTGACTCAGGACTGACGATTCAAGCCTTTTGTTAGGCCTTTTTCTGGCCTCCTCCTGTCTTTCAGGACATTTTGCCACATCTCCACCAGCAGGCAGCCAGTTGTTTGAGAAAGAGAGAGAGAGAGAGAGAAAGGGTCTTCTGTTGGAGAGGTGAAGTTGCAGCCCAGCCCCATGACTCAGTGGGTGACCTTCCATGTAACCTCCTCGAGCCTCTGTCTCTTCCTCTGTAACATGAGGGCAACACACCCTCATCATAGGGCCCAGGGGATGATTAAATGCCACAATCTAGATAGGACTAGTAGTGGCTGCTCAGAAGGTTACCACTGTTGTTAAAAGTGGTTTTTAAAATAATATTGGCTCAACAGAAACAAGAAATCACCACCAAAGTGAAATTGTGGAATTATCAGAGAATTTTCATTACCTGCAAAAACTTGTGAATTCATGGGGAATTGAAGATTACCCTTAATCAGTGGCTGCTAAAGAAATGTCCAGATGAGCAAGAGGATTTCTTTTTTATTTTCATTTATCTGAGTTGGTGAAGAAAAGTTGCCCTGCTGTCCTTTAGTTACAAATCTACCATTAGAAGCTCTGCATGTCACTAAAGCCCACAGAGTTCTAGGACTTTATAGGTCTATTCTCACCAGATTGCCACATTACTCAGGTATATGCAATTACAAGGTTTAGGGATGATTATTCCCTGCCTCACATCCAGAATGGCAAGGGAATGAGTGTGCTATGCAATCTAACCTTCTACTTAAGAGAATTAATTGCCTGATGAACCATATATAAGTGGCCAAATTTCAAAGGATATGAAATATGACAAAATTTATTTTAGGCGAATATATACTGACTGTGCCAAAGATTTTGTTCTTTTTTTTTATGGCTGAGTCATATTCCATTGTATATATACACCACTTCTTCTTTATCCATTCCTCTATTGATGGACACTGAGGTTGCTTCCATATCTTGGCTATTGTAAATAATGCTGCAATGAACACATGGATGTATGCTTACTTTAAAAACATTTCTTGTTAAACTGCTACCCCCAAGCAGCAAAAGGCATTAGAGAACCAGTCCACCTTTGCTGCATTTTTCCAATATCCTTTCTCCCCTTTGTATCTCTGTTGCTCTTATTTCCTATCTGGAAATTAAATTCAGGAAGAAAATGCAGCTTAGCAAACAGGGGCCTGGTGATCTCACAGCTCCCAGATTCCTTATACTACCCTTGAACATAGTTGCTTAATGCACATCAAACACTTTTCCAAGATTGCCTCACTCTGTTAATGCTGGAGAATGGGACAGTCACACCATCTCAGACTAGCTTGGGTGACTCCCGGACAGGCCCAGGGATGTGGTCAAACATCCCTGCAAGGCTACCGTAGGTGGCAGAGGGGGAGAACTTATGCAGTTATAGCCTTCCCTTTCCTTCATCTACTGGGAAGGGAACAGCACATCCTCCTGAGTTCACCTGGGATTCCAAAGGAACAGATCGACAAACTTCCCACACAGCCGGTCTTCAAAGACAGCCCAAGACTCTTATACAACAGAGAACGGGGCAATACAATGACAAGGGTCCCTCATCACCTCTCTGTGTATTTCCTAGGATGGTAATAGGTTCTGGCAACCCCTGGGCATTTCCTTACTATTCTATAGAGTGGGGCTTATCATGATTAAGAAATAAGATCAGCATTATTCTACACTTTTTTAACCCTTAAAGCAAGTCTAATTTCTGGTGCTTTCTCAACTAAAACACGAACCTAGGGTTGCTTGCAAATATGCTGGCTCCATATAAATCTATATTTTGGACTTTGGTTGCCAGGAAAGTTCCAGACTCCCTGGTCCAGTACTAGTCTGGGTTGTTATTCCTTCTTATCTAATCAAGACTTAAGATGTTATAAGGTGATTGCTGGGGTGGGCCAGGCGGGGGAGGGGATCAGTATAAGGGGATTAAGTGGTAATGGGGGGCAAAATACAATAAAGATTAAATTAAAAATAAAAAGATGTTGTAGGCTTGGAGATGCAAGGAACACTTTGACCATCACATCTTCCTATGGCTCCGATCTTTGTTTCTCAAATTTCACCAAAATTTAATTGAACCCAAAGAAACAGAGAAGAATCTCTCTTTAAAAACTCATTAAATCATAGTAATTTAAAAAAAAAAAAACATAGTCATCTTTCAACTGATCAGAAAGTATAAAAGAGAACTCTGCCAGTGAAGGACCAAACTAAGAAAAAAAAATAAACATAGGAGAAACGTGTTTCAAATACTTACCTCCTGTGGAAATGCCGCATGGCGTTTTCAGATAATGACCATCATAAAGACACACAGCATGCGGGGGCTATGTGGTGTGTGTGTGTGTGTGTGTTTTCCCAGTTTCTGTAGCTAATATGTCATCTTAAATGGACAATTTACCTTTAATCCCTCCCTGAATGGAAAAAATAGATTTATCATAGTAATTCTTATACATTTAACAACTATGATTATAATCACAAATCATATAGCTAACATTATCCCCAATATAGCCCTCCGTTGCAAAAACAAACTATGATGATCAAATCAACTTCTTGTTTATTCAACTAAATATTAGTCTCCTGCTGACACAGTAGTAGATTGGGGTACAATAACCTGCCAAAATGTGCTTTTATCTTTATTTGAAACTTAACTGAAATAATAATATTATAGTAAAATGAAATCCTGACAGGTGTAGCAAAAAATTTAAAGTGACAATTTATTCCACTGTATTATCCTATGTGCAATGGTACTGCTCACAAACCCACCACTAATATACAGGAATATAAATCAGCAATTGAGACCCCCCCACCCCCCACTGGCTTCAGCATGGACTCTTCTCACCTCCTGTGGTGGTCCCCATGGCATGAACCTTCTCTCACTCCTCACCTGTGTGTTGTTGGTTTGCCCCTTCAAGAAGCTCCAAGAAAGCCTGGACCTTCAGGCTCCCACTGACAATGCGTCAGAGGGGCGGACTGGCTCAATAAGCATTCGCGGACTGAATGGCTGAACACACTGTCTTACGTTCTGAGAAAAGAGGTGGTGTAGATGGCCTGACCCTTTCGTGATACATTCAACCAGCTTCACTTTCCACCACCTACTCTTGGTCTACTTCAATGTCAAAGGGCATGCCCACGCAGAATCACTTTTCATGGTTGGTTTTTTGGGGCATGATTCAAAAAGCCAACACTGGTAAAAAAATACATGCAGAGGAGTCATTCCGGTACCTGCTTGAAATCACTCCATCCTCCTCTGCCCACTACAGAGATGCGCTTTTATCAGTTTCTTGTTTACCCTTCAAGTGTTTCTTTATGCAAATATAAGCAAATTCACCTACATATTTTCATATCCCCACCTTTCTCATACAAAGGCTAACATACTCTATACACTATTCTCCACCTTGCTTCTTTCACTTGACAATGGACATTGTTCCTTATCAGAACACAGATCTTTGTCATTCTGTGCTAACCATGCCACAGCATCCCACTGGATGGACACACCATCCTTCAACAACTCCCTCACTGACAGAGGGATACTTGGTGGCTTGGATGTTCTGGTGCTGCAGACAAAGCTTCAGGGATAACTTTGAACAAATGTCACCGCATTGCATGTGCAGGAAAGGTCCCCCAGAGCAGGACTGCTGAACCTGTAATAGTGCTTCACTCTGCCAGATTCCCCTCCTGTAAGGTTGTTAAAAAGTACTGGTAGGTGCTCTAAAGAGGCAATGATACCTTAAATGTATGTGTCTGTTGTCACTAGAATTCTTTCCCTTCTTGTCAAAAGCAGTGATAACCTAATTCTTCACTTTCATAAAACACAGACTCTTTAAAATCGACATCAACACAACATCCCCAATGGCGGTCAGAGTTCAGTTTCCCTAATGTACTTCTATCCATCAATGCCCACGGCTGACTGCTTTACCTGGGAGCAGCCTGTGACAGGGAAACAGGCCCTTGCAAAAAGCCCTGGCCGCCTCGTTTACATGGGTGGAATGGTATTTTTATAAGAGTATTCAGGGATTCTAAATCAGCAGCAAATATATTTTTTAATCACAATACCCAAAGTGGCAGGAAAGAAATATATAAATGAATATTTTAAAACCTTACTCATTCTAATTCAGGGGCCCCTCCCACAAAACTAGTTTATAGTCTCAGAGTTTTTATTAATTCATGACTTTTCTCACAGTGAAAATCTGAAATTACAAAATGACGTCTATTTTCAGAATTAATAAAAAGGTTCTTTTCCTACCCCTTCTGGAGAAGGCATGAAGAGAAAAAATACTTTCACATGGGAATCTTGGCTTTCAGAATATTGACCCTCTGGCTTAGAATATTTATTATAGTCAAGGAGCACAAAAGCAATAATCTGCCTTTGTACCAGCACAGATTTGCTAAATAGAAGTCATACTAAACTGAATTCATTCCTTTGTTTAATATAGTTTTACATAACACCTTCAATTTACTTTAAAAACCATTTCACATAGACAATGTGGTATTCTCCATGTGACAGTGAATGCAAACTTCAGTTCTAGGAATAGTTAGTTACCCTAATCAGTAACATACTCCATCCACCAAAGCCACGCATAGGAATGTTTCTAGCTGCTTCATTCATAATAGCCACAAACTGGAAACAATCAAAAAAAGTCCATCACATACAGAACAGATATTTAAATTTCATGTTAAAAAAATACTGCAAAGCAATGTGAAAAAATGAACAACTTCTACATGCAACAACATGAAAGAATCTCACAAAATGTATGATTCCATTTAACTGAATTCAAACCAAGGAAAACTAATCTATGGTAATTAGTAAGGCCAGAATAGTGATTACCTTTGGTAGGAGATGTTTTGACCAGGAAACAGTAGCAGGGAACCTTCTAGGGCAGGGGTCCCCCAACCCCTGGTCTGCAGACCAAGACCCGTCCATGACCTGTTAGAAACTGGGCTGCAAGCAAAGCTCGCCTGAGCTCCGCCTCCTGCCCACCACCCCCAACCCCGGTCTTCCATGAAACCAGTCCCTGATGCCAGAACGGGGACTGCTGTTCTAGGGCACTGGGAAGGTTGTACATCTTGATCTACGTAGTCATTCCATGAGTTGTTGAGACTTGTGAATTTACTCTATGTAAGTTACATCTCAACATCCTGAGCTGGTCAGCTAGCAGCCTAACCAAGAAGCCCTTATATCAGTGGTAGGAACTTGAAATACTTTTATCTATATTTGAGTAATGCCAGATACTCCACTATCAGAAATGATTGTCAGAAATGTTTTCCCTACCTTGGTGAAATTAGGGACTTGTTAATGATTAGCCTGGTAAGTGTTAAGAATGTGGTAAAGCATTTCGGATACTCCCTATCCTTAAACAGACGGGTCTAAGAACCCATCCAGTAAGGCCTGTACCTGAGACTGGATTCTGAAAAATATCCAGCCATTGGTGTGCAATTCTGGCTGCCTGATGCCTATCATAATGGTGATGGAATTCCGCTTTTGGAATACTGGCAAATTTCCCTCAAGCAAAGCATTCACCCCGAGGGGTAGAGCACCAAAGAGGCACAGAGCCAGGGCTTCAGGTGTCAGAACAGAACATGGCCTGGACTCTGCCTGATTACTGATACACATTTGTTTAATAAATGTCAGCTACTAAATTTGCTCTGCAGCTTGTCCTCATTTTAACCTGGGAGTGAGGCTGTGAGAGAATAGCTAACCCTCACTCACCTACAACCTTTTGGCGGCTACCATTACTGATCATAAAAACTAAGAGTGTGTATGACTCCTCTGATTTAGTTCGGTTCCAAACAGGTATGTAGATGGTTATAGCATGGAAATATGCAGATATATATACCACAAGGTGACAAATTCCTGCATGATGTCCTTTGGATTAAAATGAAAAATGGGGCAAGAGATGAGAAAAGTTGGATAGATAGGTGAATGACCTAAAGAAATAAGCCAACCAGTGGGGAGCAAGCCTTAGAGACCTATATAGAGATAGATAGGATATAATCCTCACGTTTGTAGACAACCCAAAATTAAAGCAGATGAAAGATTCAGATTTCCAAAAGATCTTGACAGGCTTAGGGGACAGGTTTAGTGGACAGGATCTAGCAAGATTAAATGTACAGTCAGTGCACACAAATTAACTACTCAAGACAAAAGAGTCAAGGCCCAACAATAAAATGTGTTACAGTGGTTGCATTTACACTTTAGGGGATTTAGATAATAAATTCAGGTTCGATGTGAATCACCACAATGAGGTAAAGTGTTGTGGTCACTAAAATTGTAATGTATATATTGTACTTCAATTAAAAGGTTACTTTAAAAAGATGTGCTATAAACAGATATGTGCACACCCATGTTCATATTGGTATTATTCACAATAGCGAAAAGTGGACACCACCCAAATGCTCAGTGACAGATGAATGGATTAAAAAAAAAAATGTGGTGTATCCATTACAATGGACTATTATTTAGTGTCAAAAAGGGAGGAAATTCTGACACATGGCACAATGTGGACGAACTTTGAAGACATTGCGCTAAGTGAAATGAGCCAGTCACAAAAAGACAAATACTGTATGATTCTACTTGTATGAGGTAACCACAGTTAGTAAAATTCACAAACAGAAAGTAGAATGGTGGTTACCAGGGGCTAGTTACCATGGGTAGTTAATGGGTACAGAGTTTCAACTGGGGAAACTGAAAATGTTCTGGGAAGTGGGTGCTGGTGCAATGTGACTGTACTTAATGCCATTGAACATACACCTAACACTGGCTAAAAGGGGAAATTTGGGTATGTGTATTTTACAATTATTTTAACTGTCAAAAAATGTAATACAATCTTCTGCTCTATTAATCTGAACAAAAATCATTGTTCTGCTCCATGCTTTACTTTCAGAACATGCCAGAAAACGAAGTATGGTTTCTATACTTTGTAAGGGATCAGCAAACACTGCCTACCCAACCCACCTGCTCTACCCACCTCAGGTTCCTCCTTCTCTAGCTCACCAACTTCTTCATGGGGCCTGGATGGCTCACTCCAAGCCTCTCCTCCTTCAATGAGGGGACTATTGGCCACTTGGGAAAAAAAAAGGAGGCTCCCAAAATGAGTACTGCCGCAGGTCCCCAGCATCTCTACCCTGGATTCCAGGACCCAGGGCAGAAGGTCTGTCAGCCAGAAGATCTGATTTCCAGGACCCTCAGGTTATGAACAACCCTTCAGAGAAGCTGGAATTCCTCTAGGTAATAAATCTTCCAGGAACCCTTACACACCCCCATCCTCAAGTCTTTGCCTCCCTCCAAAGGCAAACAAATGATTGCTATATTCATTTATTCAACCAATATTCAGAGTTTGGGGAAAATTTTGAGGGTTTTTTTAGAGATTTATCTATTCAAGGACTGTATATCATATAAGTGACAATATTTATAGAATACTACTACTCTCAGCACTTACCCCATCTCCCCCACCCCTCTAAATAAATGAGTCTATGAAGCTAAGACAAAGGAGACCACAAGACACCCATGACACCGGGGAATGCCATGCCCCAAGAGAAAGGTGACCATAGAGTGGGGAGAGTTGTTCTACACTCCTGATCTCCTTTTCTCCGTGGTGGCACCTCCCTGTGTCCCCTACCCCTCTCCTCCTCCCTTCCATGGGCAGGAGGCAGGCAGGAAGAGGGACTTAGCTGGCTGACCAGGAGGGGTGAAAACTCAGCCTCTTCTCCCTCCCTTCTCTTAAGAATCTTCCGGAAGCCCACCTACTGCTTCTTTCCCCTATGCCTCCCACCAGGAGAGGAGGCCCACAGTGGAACAGCACTGTCTAACTCAGAGGTGCAGAATTAGGAAGTCCTTTATTTTCAAGTACCAGAGTCCTCCAATTTAGCTTTTATCAGGAATAAAGTTCATATTTTGGTCTCCACCTGTCTGAACCCTCAGCCCTACTTCCAAACTGGTTCAGAGATCAGGTGGGAAAGGGCCTCATTCTTCGCACACATAACAAGGTGGCAGGTTGGGAAGGCCAAGAAGCTGGCAAGAGACTTCATGGGGCACCTGCTTCATGTAGAGAATGTGCCAATCACTGCGACCCCTGGGGCTGGGGGCGCTAAGCAGGCAGTGCACGACCTTTTCATTGCTTCATTCTGGAACAATGAAACTTTTCTTAGATGGGTAACCTGAGATCCAGCACTTAGTATCTTTGAATAAAAAACCAGAGTCTCAACTAACTAACTAAATAAATAAATAAATAAATAATAAAAGGGACTGTCAAAGTCCTTGTGTTTAACTCTAACTAGTATTATGAAATTTGTGGAGCATATAAAATGCAAGCTCGAAACCTGTTGGGCCTAAAACTCATTCACTGTCTCTGTCTCTCTGAAGAGAATATGGTTTATCTCACCGGTACTGATGCCAGGGCTGACCAACTGACAAGACAAGCCCACTGGGAGGCACCTCCAACCCATCTGGATTGGTTCCATGAACCAAATCAAGAATTTCCACTTCATCTTGCTATAGAGCCATAGTGTATGTCTATAATCTTTGAATTCTCTTTCTCCAAGAACAAGAGATAAATGAACACAATCAGAGCAGCACTTTCTACAGGTTGCAGACATAAAACTTTCATGCTTCCATGAGCCTCAGAGGTCATTTAGTTATTTCTGCATATGAAGTTACTACAGCAACATAAAGTAAGTTCAGTGCATGACCTGGCCAGACCCAGGAAACCTGAATATAAACAGGATATTAGAGGAAATTAAAAATTATTATTAATAGTGTTAGTTGTGATAATGTTATCATGGTTATATAGGAAAACTTCTTTCTTCTTTTCCTTCTTTCTTTCCTTTCTTGGAGGGATGAGGGGAGTAGATATCTATACTAAGTACTATTAGGAGTAGAATGCCAATCTTTTTTGAAAATAAGAAATAACTGACATGTAATTTTTTTAAGTTGAAGGTGTACAATGTGTTAATAGTTATATAATTACTACCACAGTATTAGCTAATACGTCCATCATACCACATAATAACCATTTCTTTTTTGTGATGAGAACATATAAGATCTACTCTCTCAGCAACTTTCAAGTATCTAATACAGTATTGTTAACTATAACCACCACACTATGCATTAGATCCCCCAAACTTATTCATCATACCATTGGAAGTTTGGACCCTTTGAGCAACATCTCTCCAATTCCCCCAGCCCTTGGGAACCACGATTCTTCTCTCTGCTTCTACAAGTTTGGGGTTTTTAGATTCTACATATAAGTAATATCATATGGTACTTGTCTTTCTCGAACTAACTTACCTTGCTTAGCAAAATGCCCTCAAGGTTCACCCATGTTGTCAAAAATGGCGGGACTTCCTTCTTTCCCATGGTTGAATAAGATTCCATTGTGGATATAGACTGTGTCTTCTTTATCCATTCATCTACTGATGGACACTTAGGGTGTTTCCATATCTTGGCTATTGTGAATAACACTAATTTACTTTTAAAATACTTTAACACTATTTTACAAATGGAGAGAGCTAAATGAATGAATGAATGAATGGCAGGACTGGCCAAGGTATACACAGCTGGTTAGTGACGGGGGGACCATTTGGGCCCTGTCTGCTCTGCATCGAAGGCTCTGCACTCTGCATGCTCCAAGTGAGTGTGACAAACTGGACTTTAATAAAAGAACAGATTGCTAGACAGGCCTTCTTCTCTAATCCAAATGACCAAGTAATGGCGAAATACTTACTCAGCAATGGCTTTAGTAGACATTTGTTCCAAGTGCCTAAGATTTTCTAAGACCTCATCAGTGTACTAAGAAACTAGAACCTTTCATTACATAATAAAATGACCTAACAGAATTATACAATAATAACCATGAACTGCTTACCATGTACTAAGGATTATTCCAATGTTTTACAAAAATGATCTCAATTAATCATCAACACATCCAGTGAGATTATTGTCTCCATCACATAGATGAAGTAACAGGGCACTGAGAGCTTAAGAAATGCGCCAAGACCACAGAGCCCTGCAGGACAGAGTCAGCATTTTGCATGACTCTGCCATTCATTCTCCTTAGGACCACACCTCATTTCCACATGGTCACACCTAATGTTTTTCACTGGGAGAAATATTCCAGAGGTAACTGCTTTTCATTGCTCTCTTTAAAAGCAGTGCAAAAAAAAAAAAAAAAATAAGGCGAAAGAGATTAAAAAGTACAAATTTCCAGTTATAAAAGTTGTCATGGGGGATGTACAATGCAGCATAGGAAATACAGTCAATAATATTGTAATAACTATGTATGGTGTCAGATAGGTCCTAGACTTAGGGTATACATAAATGATGTAAAAATACATAAATGTCTAATCACTGTGTGTAATCACTTGAAACTAATGATATTGTACATCAGTATTGTAATTGAAAAAAAAATTTTATATAAGGTTAAGAAAAAAATAACTTCTGTCCCATAAGCCAAAACGAGATGTCTGACGTCAGAAAAATCTTTCACTGTTTTTCACATGGAAAATTCAAATCATTCAAGTGCTGCTTAATGCTCTTCTCCAAATAAACCTGGTGAGATATCCAGGCAGTTCTGCAAACTCTCCTCTAGAGGCTGCCCATGGAGCCTCTTGTCCTGATGGGATGGAAAGCTGCCAAACTTTCCCTCTGAGGACTCTTAAGGAAAGTCAACTTTCTGCAGGGGAAGTCTTCACACACACAAACACGCACATGAGAACTAAAGGAGGATGTAACCAATCTTACAATACTTCCGTCGATACTGATGATGACTTTGCATGAATCTTTATAGTTAAATTACTTCTTTAAAGTTGTACCTTCAATGCTAAAATAAGATCTAAGACCAAAAAGATTAGATCAAAACAACTGATCCTGAAGGAGGTGAGGAGGTACCTTAGGATAAATTGGGGAAATTGCCTGTTTTGGAATGGTCTCCAATCCTGTTCCAGAATCCCTTCCCTCCATTGAGCCCAATTATTCCCAACATGAATAAGATAACCAGGTCTCCTGTAATCTTAGAAGATGTCATAGAATTCTCAAAGGAAGTCAAGGCCACACCAAGGTACAGCATATAAAGCATCTGAAGGCATAGGGGGAACGGGAGACTAAAATCAGATCAACAAGTACAACAACCAGTTCTAACTCCTAAGGGTTTGGTGATCACTGGCATGGAGGTGGCTGCAAAGGGCCTAGATTACAACAAGAGAGAGGGTATATATCATGGCTTTTTCTACTTGAAAAATCTGAGCTTTCTCAAATATTAGAAGGCTGAGTGGTAACAGTAATCATTAAAGCAAAGAGGGCACATGTCCCATTCTAGCTGCAATAGAAATTAACAGTGGTATCTATAAGGAACAGGAATCTGTCACACAGAGTATCTTCCTTTTACTAGCTGGGAACTTCTCGTTCCTCCTAAAAAAATTATTATTGTTAAAATTAGCATTTGACATTCACCAAATGCCAACAACATGCCTATATATGCTATTACGACTGTATTATCCGTTCACCTCTGAACTGCCTTTCAAAACATTGTTAACTTTGTCCCAGAAAACAACAGTCTGGCATGAAAATAAGGCAGGCAATTAAAAGTTACACTAAGAACAAAAATAAATTAGTGATAATTTTCTGCAGTAGTTAAGGTAGGACTTATGACTTTTACATTAAAAAGTTAAGATTTTTTTCCCTTTTTATGACTTCAGACAGTGCAAATGTGATGATTATAATGTCTAAAACAGTCCTGAAAAGACCAGGAGACAGACTCGTGTCTAAAAATGTGTGTTAACGTTACTAGATGATGACACTTTGAATACCTGAGGGATTTGCTCTGCTGCCCAATCGTGACTTCCCTTTCTTGCCCATATTTTGGTGCTAGATATCTCACAGTCATGTAATGGCAAAGCTAACATGGAAGCCAGGCAAGTAACAAGAGTACAACACCCATCCTTCCTGCCAAAGACACCAAAACAAACATGGCAGAACCAAAGCTAAGGCTCACTAAACTCTAGCTTGCAGTAGTTCAACAGTTCCAAGGTGGCTTTATACAGAACACTGACATTAACTCAATTAGCATTTTTTCCTCTTTAAAGTCCAAGAGACCAGAGGAATAGAGGCTTCCCTGGCCGTTCTCACGCCTGATGCATGAGCACAACACTCGGTCCAGGCCTTGGGAAACCAATTACAATATTACATGGTGACTACTAATTTCTATGCTCATTTGTCCCCTCTTCTACCACAGAAGTGTCCCCCAAATGCAAGAACATCATGTATCCACTTGTACATTTGACCACAGTGTCCGATGTACAGTGGGCATCTGTCATCTCTGTTCTATAAGTGTCAGAAACAAATGGTCTCTGAGAACACTTTCTGCTCATAAACATCCTTTCAACTCAAGCCAAAATTTTCACTATTAAAGGTTCATTTCTTTGGATCTGTCTTCCAGAGCCCTTAACGAAACAGACCTCTCTTGAGGGGGGTGTCACCATTTTTCTCAACTGCTGTGAGCTAATATACAAATAGTGTAAAAGAAAAAGGCCCAAAACCTAAGGGAAATATTAAAAAGGAAAGAAATAGTGAGGGAAAAGAAGTAGAAAGAGCAAGGGAGCTAAGAAGAAAAGATAAGATGGGAAGTAGGCCAAGAAATGCCCGCTGTCCTCGGAGTCTTGCCTGACCTCTGCCACCACAGGACATTTCCAGGAGTGGTCCCTGCTCACGTGCTTGTCCTTACAAACGAAATGGAGGAAGCGGGTTTTCACTTTTCCCAAAATGCTCTATGGTGGCTGAAAGCCATTCCACGTACAACCTTTCACCAACTACAAGAGCCCTATTCTGAAGACTTTAGATCTATGCAAATTGCAAAGGTAAAATGTTCAAGGTTTGGGGTGAACCTGAAAACACTGAATGTGAATGGAAGGGCTTTGCACATCTATCTGAAAGAAAATGTTAGTAGAGTAACATTCCATTTTTGTATAGTATTTTGTAAGAGAAATCAAAGTTTTAAGAAAAGCAAAGTACTAGTAAAGACTACTTTAATAGTTCTTTGAGCCTATGGTCAAATTTTATTGAGTTTGGGTACATTCTAATTCATTAAAAAGACCTGAAGAATTATTACTGATGCATTTTTTAAAGATTTTATTTATTTATTTTCAGAGAGTGGGGAAGGGAGGGAGAAAGAAAGGGAGAGAAACATCAATGTGTGGCTGCCTCTCGCACATCCCCCACCAGAGACCTGGCCCACACTCCAGGCATGTGCCCTAACTAGGAATCAAACTGGCAACCCTTTGGTTTGCAGGCCAGCACTCAATCCACTGAGCCACACCAGCCAGGGCTACTAATGCCTTCTTTTATCATAAAAAAAAATTCTCTTTTGTACAAGAACAATTAAATAAAAATTTTTAAAAAGTTTAAAAAATTACCTATCATAACTTCAAAGATAAATTGCAAATTTTCTTTTTTTTTCCACTTTTTGTGTAAGAAAAGTCATTTTATACAATTTCCAATCCATTCTATATTCTGGAGATCCTACTGAAACTGACTATTATCAAGGGCTTCCTGGGTTTGGGGGGAGGGAGATTTAGTTGCCATCTTTGAGTAAAATAAAGAAAAGTTACGTTTAGACTGAGGGGAAAAAAAGGAGCTTGGCTTTGTTACAGCAAGTTAAACAACAACAACAACAAAAATGTATCCAGAGGACTAAAATATAACAAGAATGGCAGAAAAATAAAAATGAGCAACGGATCTATTTCAAAATTAATACATAATTTAAAGGCTTCTTTTATAAGTAGTTAGGAGGAATGAACCCAAGGCCAGGGGAGCCTGGTCTCTGGTTTCCACCATATTTAAAGAGAAGTTTCTGCTAGATAGGAAGACAAGTCAGGCCACCAAATGCTTTCTCATTTTATTGAGAGAAACAAAAACCTCTTCAGCCTGTCTCGTATCAAAGACACAGCAGAGGCAACCAAGGAAGTCCTCACCCCTCTCAGGACTGCGGGACCCTGAGGTTCAAGTGTAAACTGTTCAGTAGTGCAGGTGTGCAGCCTGTTCATGCAACAGATGTTCACCATAGGGATGCTAATGGAAGGGGAGGGATGAAGATTTAGAGAAAAGCCACAGTTGTCATCACAACCAAGCCCTCAAATGCAGGCAAGCAAAATGCACACCATTTCAACTTTATCAATTTAGTCTCTGCAGCTCACTGAATGGTGATAAAACTTACTGTAAATTTAAAGGGATGGACATTCACAGAATAATTTTGAAAACATATGGCTCTCGCTGCCTGGTCTCCATTCAATAAATGCCCCCCCCTAGATGAATGCTTTCAATCAATACTAAACCACAACAAACAACCATTCTGGTCTCTGAGACACATGCAGTCTTTTTACCCACAGAAAGCACCTGTCATAATAACTATAAAAATGAGTTGTGGAAAAGAAAAATAATTTCCCCCTGTGGTATAAGGAACAATAGTCCCCAGACAGCCAGGCATTGGGGCTCGGCACAATGGCTCGTGGCAGACACAGACAAGAGTGGCTGACGTCTGTCCTGAGCAGACCACAGTCTCTTACACATGAGCGATACATGGCTCCATTTTACTAACTGGAGAAAGATATGGGAAAGAATCCTGCACCAAAAGGCTGAGTTCTTGGGAAAATTCCACAGAAAATCAAAATCCAAATGTCTTTCTAAAAAATCAAAGTAATACAGTGTGGCCCAAGGTTGTGGTTCACATTCCGTGTCCAAAGGCAAATTTCTTTATTTTTTAACTAAAGTCAAACCTGCATGGTATATTGGGACAAGGCAGAAAGCAGCAAGGTGGGCTCCCACTGTGTCACAGAGAACAAACCTATTGCATCTCTACCGCGATGTCTCAAACTTCAGGAGCTATAGTGAGAATTTTCAACCTGAAAGTTAACAATCCCTAGCACGACACCCAAAATGTAGACTCACTACCCCTCTGAAAGAGGTCAGGTGTAGTAAGCAAATTTTATTACACTGCTTCATGCCCAAAGCAGTGAAACAAATAGAAAATGGGTCCCCGTAAACAGGAAGGAGACCACTCAAAGAAGACATATCCAGGGACCACAACTGACGTAATAATCCGTGCTTAGAAACTGGGTTTTCTTAGAAGCTGAACATTTAAGAAAAGGACTGAATTAATGTCCCAGGAGCCTTTTCATCCTTCCAATTCAGAGAGGACAACAGCCATGTACATAACTCCATCAGGCAGAGGACAAACAAAGTCATTTACCTAATGTGAAGGAGAGTGCCAGAGGTGGACGAAAGACTCCAAGAGCTATGCAGAATTAGGGTTCTTATCCAAAGCAGATCCATGATCACTGGTCCAAGATGAAGAGGAGGGAGACAGATGTTCAGGGTAAAGAGCGAATGACTTCATAAGCTTGGCACAGAGCAGGGTCTGCAGTAAAGTTATCACAGCAGGCCTGACTCCTAGCCTTCCAAGGCCTGCTGACAAGGCTGGCCCTTGGCTGGCAACTGACAATGTGGATTTTGGGAGAATTCCCACGACCTAACTGAAACAGAGTGGCTCAGTGTTTATGCAATCAATGTAGTTTCTGCCTAAACAGAACAAAAATCAAGATAAAGGAGAATTCACTCTCTCTGCCTGATTGCTGTGCTGGGATACGAGCTTCTTCTGCCCTGAGACTGGAGAATTATGTCACCGGCTCTCCTGAGTCTCCACCGTGCCAACTGCAGACCATGGGACTTCTCAGCCTCCACAATGACGTGAGCCAGTTCCTTAAAATAAATCTCTATCTGTCTGTCTACCTATCTATCCATCTATCCATCTACCCATCTATCTATTTGCTGTTGGTTCTGTCTCTTTGGAGAATGCTAACTATAGGTTTGAAAATATCACAAGAAATTTTTAAACTTTTCCATAATGGATGGAGATTTTGATCATGTAGGTCTATAAATTTTTGGAATTTTCAAGCAATCACCTGTTAGATGCTGTTATCCCAGTAAGGGGGGCTCAGAACTCATGAGAAGAATAGCCTGGAACATGCAAGTCAGGACCACAGCCTACATCACAGTGTTGACTGGCTCCAGCCTGCCCCGGGCCCTGATCATTACCACAGTGGCCACACACTGGTCACTCTCAATCTGGGCTCAGTGCCGGACCCTTTGCACACATCATCACAAAACCCCAAATCCTGAAGGACACTCCCACTTTGCAGATGAGGTTCAGAAAGGTAGTGCAATTTGCCAGAAGTCACAAGTCAAGAGGTGTGTCCGAGTCCAGACCCCGTACTCTCTAGAGTGCAGGGCATGACACAGACAACTACAATTTGAGAAATATTCCAGCAGACTCTGTGTGTGTGTGTGTGTGTGTGAGTGTGTGAGAGAAAACAATTTTAGGACTGGTTATGTAAGGAAAGAAAGCAATAGAGAAGTACAAGAGCTTTTCTCTATTGGCACGTACAAAAACACTCAATATTACCCTAGGCCTTTGGAAATACACCATGAGAAGAATGGTCCAGGCCCAGGTCAGACCCCAAAGACTTAAGGAAAAGTCACTAAATTCATGGTGCCAGCTGCCCTATAGTGGACAACCATAAGTGTCTCATTTGTTCTGCTCAAGCTGAGGGGGAAAAAATATACCACACATAGGAAAGCTTCCACAATGGGCAAAAGGTTCTGCTTTCCTTCCTAAATTTTGGTTCATGCCAGGCAGCGAGTGTCTCACATGGTCAGCTCCAATAAAAACCCTGGCTGCTGAGTGTCTAACAAGCTTTTCTGGTAGATACCCTTTCACAAATGTTGTCACAACTTGTTGCTGGGGGAATTAAGTGACTCCACCAAGACAGGACGCTTAGAAGCTTGTACCTGGTCTCCCCTGGACTTTGCCCCATGCATCTCTTTCCTTTGCTGATTTTGCTCTGCACCCTCTCGCTGTAATAAATTTTAGCCATGAGTGTGACTATATGCCAGCCTATTAGTCTTCCTAGCAGATCTTCAAACCTGCTGGTGCTCTTGGGGATTTCTCATACATACAGAGGGAGGCTTCATACTTATTTTGTGACTGACCAACTAAGCAATGATAGGGTATATAGATCCTCATGAGCCCAACTCTTCACCTTGTAGGCAAGGAATGTACATTTCTCATCCCACTGGACTAAGTCAGTGATGACACTTCAAACTCAGAGGGACTGTTCACACTTCAGAAGAGGCATTCATAGAGACAACTAAGTTTGGACAAAAGGCAGCATGGGAGCCTGAAATCCTTGCCTAACAGCACAGTTAGTCCGTTCCTATTTACACTGAGATAGCATCCCAAAGACACAGAGATGAGAGATGCCAAGGAGGAGAGCTACAAGCATATAGGTGTTCTGGACTCTCAAGAGACGCAGCACCGACAGGAGCTATGTAGGGACATATATAAGAGGAGATTTATCATAGGAATTGGCTCACATGCTAAAGAAGGCAAAGAAGCCCCACAATTCGCTGTCTGCAAACTGGGGAATCAGGAAAGCTCACAGTGTGACTCTGTCACAGTGCAAAGGCCTGAGAACCTGGGGAGCTGATGATGTAAGTCCAAGAATCTGAAGGTCCAAGAACCAGGATCTGCAATGTCAGATGGCAGGAGAAGATGGATATCCCAGCTCAAGAGACAGTGAATTCACCTTCCTTATTCTTTCTGTTCTACCCAGATCCTCAGCAGATTGCATGAAGCCCACCCACACTGGGGAGGACAATCTGCTTTACTCAGTCTACCAATCAAATCTAATCTCTTCCAGAAACACCCTCACAGATGCACCCAGAAATAGTGTTTTACCAATGATCTGGACATCTTGTAGCCCAGCCATGTTGACACATAAAATTAACCACAACACATTACTGCAAAAATCCTCTGAATCTGCCCTGGCTGGTATGACTCAGTAGATTGAGTACCAGCCTATGAACCAAACAGCCACCGGTTCAATTCCCAGTCAGGGCACATGCCTGGGTTGTGGGCCAGGTCCCCAGTCAGGGATGTGTGAGAGGCAACCATACATTGATGTTTCTGTCCCTCTTTTTCTCCTTCCCTCTCCCTATCTCTAAAAATAAATAAATAAAATCTTTAAAGAAAAGTTCTATCAACCCAAGGCCTTATGTTCCCTTCTTTTCTGGGATTTTTTTTTTTTTTTTTACTTCTTTTCATTGAGCAAATATATACCAAGTGCCAGCTTTCTGAATGACCACATGTAAGCTATTTGGGGGAAATACCAACAGCATGGTCCCAGTCCCGTTCAATTCAAATGAATCCTAAAGAAGCATTCCATATATTGGAACTATCAAGTTTTGCCTTCCTTGGCCCTATTCCATCCTTCTTTTGTTGACTAAATGACTAAGCAAAATTGAGGGAAAAAGACCATAAAAAAGTCTAGACAATTTTGTTTGAAAAAGCAAATGTTAAAAAATCAGCCCTGGCTGGTATGGCTCAGTAGATTAAGCACCAGCCTGTAAACCAAAAGGCCGCAGGTTCAATTCCCATTGAAGGCATGTGCCTGGGTTGTGAGCTAGGTCCCCAGTTGAGGGCATGTGAGAGGCAACCGATCAATGTATCTCTCACAGATTGATGTTTCTCTCCTCTATCTCCCTCCCTTCCCCTCTCTCTAAAAGTAAATAAACAAAAATCTTTTTTAAAAAATCAAACCCTTCAGTCTGGAAAAGGAAAAAAAAATACCATGCACCTTAAGCAGGAAATGAGAGCAGAAGGAAAAATAATAATCACCGGTAATTAAATCCTGTGGTCTGCACAAGGGCACCGGGCAGTGATGAGAATGATCCGTAAACCTCCAGGAAGGTGTGAGGCACAAAAGTAGCTGAGCTGAAGAAAATGATTGAGCCGGAGACCAGGGATCTCTGTGCCCTCTAGTCTCTAAGAGAAGAGTAACATTAAAAGGGTAATTCTGGGGCTGGTTGAAATGAAATCTGACCTAGTACCTGGTACATGGTCTGTCATTTTTTCCATGGCAACACAACATAGCCCATGTCTCACTTGCCCCCAGGCCCAGAATGTATCTGGGCAAGGCCTTGGTTCTCTTCAGTTACCTAGGTAGATAGTTCAGGCATAATGACATCACTACAGAGCACTTGTAGTTATGTTAATTCTGTGGACTTTGTACAAGACTCTCCCCAAGGGTCTTCCCTTGCTGTGCAGAAGTTCCTGTCACTAAGGTGTCTTCATCTTAGGAGCAGCTGGCTGAGATCTGGACTTCAAGGGGTGCTAAGCATGGCCCCAACAAGAGCAGCACATGAGAGGCAAGGAAGCTATGAAGCTGGACAATGAGGAGCCTCAGGGAGTGAGCAACCCTGACATCTCCAGCAGTAGAGGTGGTACTGGTACCCTGAAACCATTCGACCATTCATTCATTCCTTTCCATTTTGAAGGAAAAGTAAAAGGCTTCAAACCTGACCACAGCCCCCAGCTGGACCTGCTAGAGATGCACAAACACAGACAGCAGATGACTGAGCCTGGAATCACCCACAGAACTGCCTGCAGTCAAGGAGGGTAGATGGAAGAGAACTGCAGAGTCATAGCCTCATGGGACTGTGAAAATTCCCTGGGGCTGTCTCTCTACAAACATGGGCAAGTTCCAGTCCATCTCTGGGAGCCAAATAGCCCCTGCTCACCCTCTCTCACCATCACCAAAAGTGAAAAATTGCTCTCAGTCTCTGGAAGAAGAACTTCCCACTATTCCCAAAAGCCTGCAGAATCTAGAAACCACCATCCCTCAGATTTACCTCAAATTCTCCTTCCTGATGACTAGGGCCAGGCCCTAAGAGTCACCATAGCCAGCTCTGCTCAGGAAGATGCAGCTGAGGCTGCTCAATTGCCTTTTCCCAGGTGTGACCTGACTCTCAAGACACCAACGTATGACTGAAAGGAAAACCATGGTTAAGGTCTGGGAAAAAAAAAAAAAACAGTCAGGAACTGAAAGAGGTGGCATAGAACAGCTTCAAATCCTCAATGGAAAGGAGGAAGTTGTAAGCCTAAAATGCAATATAGAAGGAATAGGTAATAGCCACCACTCCTAGCTTTTCTAGGCAATCCCTTCAGGGAAGTAGAAAAGAAGAAAAGTCAGACGTGGTCCCATGGGCAAGGTGACAGGACTATGAAGCACACAGGTGCCTCCACATCTGCCCCTGGAGTCAGACACATTCATCCCACCCTCCTCCTAACTCAGCCTGGCGTTCTGAAGAGTCACAATGGTTTTTCTTGAGGATTGGTGAATCTTTTAAGCAAAGTATTCCTTGGGGAAGTGGGGGTCATTTATCACCTCTTGGATTGTGGCTATGTGTATGTGATTAACCAATTCCCTTAGGGTCCCACACCCCACTCCATCTCTCGGTCCCCATTTCTCTCTCCTCTCATCTCAGTGACTGGACGGTCATAGTCCCAGATTCTTCCAGACATAGCCACATGCCCTGGCTCCCTGGAGCCGCTGACCCCTGCTTCACCTTTGGGAAGAATGAACTAAGAACCAGCTTCCACTTGTGCCCTCGGTAACCAGGGAAAGACAGCTCTCAGCTCCAAGCAGCACATGTAGAGGTGAGATGCATGTTAATGATTAACCTTCCCACAAAACTGCTTATAACATTTTTGGTTTATTGTTTAATTTGTTTTCCTTTCTCTGCTATGATAACAAGGCAATAAGAACAAAGTGGAAGAAGCATAAATTTTGAAAAATAAGAAAATGAGACAAATCTCCTGATTTGTTATTCAAAACCCAATGAAAGCATTTAAAAACTGTTAATCACATTTAGGCAGAAAAGCTCCAAAACTGAAAGAGAAGCAGCAGAGCCATCCAACACTGAAGACGCATGGATTCCGGCTCAGCTCTGCCCCTAAGGAGGTGTGTGGTCCTCACAGTCTGGGCAGCTCTTGGGCTTCGGTTTCTTCATTTGTAACATCAACAACATACTGACTCATTGTCAGATGACAGGCAGCAGGTGGTCCCAACAGGACAAGCAGAAAGTTGTGTAATTAATTCAAAGAACTTGGGGTAAAGGCAGGTTTCATTAGTGTAAGTGCTAGATATTCCCAAGCACATTGATCCCTTTTCACTGTAGCACTGATATGGGCCCACCTGTGAACAGGGGTACATGCCCCCAACACTCTGTTCTCAGAGAGCCAGTGGCTTCCCTCAGGTACGTCTTTATCACACAGCTTTGCTGAGCAATCCCTCTCTTCATGGCAGGAACAAAGATCAACATCAACTTAATCCCATCCACATGCTCACAAATGCCCAAAGAGCAGGATCTGAAGTAATAAGGGTTTTCAGTGATTATCCTGACTGTTAGCTTCTGTCCAGGAGAGAATGGCAAGAGAGCAAAGGTGTGTGTGTATGTGTTCATCGTTATGTGTGGCAATTAACATAGGCAAGGAAGTTAGAAGTCTAAAAAAACAAAACAAAAAAAAAAAAAAAACAAGAGGAGAATGCAAGCAGGAAAGAATGCGGGAGGTAAAAGGAGTGGGTGGCTGACAGAGACCTTAAGTACCCCCCACACAGGGGGAGGTGAACTGTTTTTCTAAGAGCTGCGTTCCCTGGGCCCATGTGGCCCACTGGATACAAAACCAGTAAATGAAATGAAACGAAGGCGCACAGTCGTGCATACACAGTCCAGGGATGTACTGGAAGTGACACCTCAGGGGCAACCCAGCTGCAGGTGCGGGTTCCTCTGCTCTTGTTTTCTAGGTGCACCTGTGGTCTCCGTCACACCCTCCTCAGACCTAAGCTTTCTGCTGACTGTTCACCAGCCCCTGTGCTAAGTGCCAGGCACAGCGAGGTGGACATGTAGAGTCACAGGTGACATGGGAGAGACAATGTGGCTGGGAAAGGCCATTCTGACATGCAGGAAAGGATGCTCTGAGGTAACATTCAAACTGTGGGCTGAAGTATGAGAAGAAGCCAGTCAGGCAAAGGGTGAAGGACAGGGGGAAGAGGAGGAAGAGTCAGAAAACAGACAAGAACAGGTACAAGGCCCTGAGATGGGACAGGGCTTGGGAGCTGGAAGAGTCCAGCAGATGCCAGTGTGGCTAAAGGGGCAATAAGGACGCAGGACTGCGAGGATAAAAGTGAATTTGGAGAAGCCGACAGAGACCACACCATATCTGGCCTCTCCGCCAAAGGAAGGAAACTGGGTTAAGTTCTGCACATGGTGGGAACAGGCCATGCCTTGATCTGACCGCTGCTTCCCATGACTGCACCGGCGCCCAAGAGTGGCTAAACTGAAGGAGGACAAAATGAAAGCAGGAAACACTGGAAAGCTGCTGTGCCTGCCCAGGAGAGGGAGGTGGGGTCTTGGGCTAAGGTGGCGGTAAAAGAGCGTGAGAGAAGTGCACACCTTAGAAATGAGATGAGGCAGAGTTTTGAAAGTGGGATAAGAAAAGAAACTGATAAGAACTGGAGGTAGGAGTCTTTAACAAGCATTTACTTGCAGTCGTCTAAGATCTCTCCTCAGTCTAATTCACAAATTGACAGCCTAGGCCAGCAGGCTCAAGGAGCCAGCAAGGATGAGGAGCAGGCCAGAGATACTCCAGCACATCCCTGTCAAGAAGCAGTAAGTTTGGTAAAGCTAGAAAAGCATGTCTTGCCCTGTGACATTTCCGGGAGTAAAATTCACGAAACCAAATGAAGGGAAACATCATTTCTGCCTCCAAGACGGCCAGGGGAAAGGCAGACAAGGGACTGTTTACTCCCCTCCCTCCCAGATCCACCTCCCACCCTCCTATGCCTGCTCTCTCTCCTGGAAGCCAGCCCAGCTCCCTGGCCCTCTGGCTTCAGGCAGCCATGGGGGGTGGGGGGAGAGGGGCACCATCAAAAGAACAGAGGGCAAGAGGAGCACGACCTGTCCCTCCATGCTTCATTCCAGGGTTCCAGCAATGGCCGTATCCCACAACCACCGTTTGCTCTCACACCCATTCTGCAGGGAGCATAGGGCTCCTCCCGCTGTGCCTTTGCCAAGGAGCAGCATTAGTCTTTGGGCTTCCCAATAGCTACTGTTGATTCCATTTGCCCTACCGATACTCTTCTCATGAGCCCCTTCATTAAAGTCTCTTCATCAGAACTGTCTGCAGTAAGTTTCCTTTCCTGCTGGGACCCCATCTGAAACACTATAGGTGCCCTGACACGCATGTTTGCCTTCAAAACCCTCTATAGGGAAAACACAGCAGCCGAACAGGCAGGAGGATGTGCCTTCCTGGCGTTACAGGGTTGACTCCACATCTGGCCCAACCATTCCACAGCTCAAAGAAGTCTCATTAAAGAGGAATCATTGCAGTGCTCAAAATAATGGCTTAGCATGAGCAGTGTGTTAAAGAGGAAATTGTAAAATAATGCCAGGATCGGCTAAAGTTAGCTAGAGAGGTGAGGTGACATATACCTGGCACAGCCCACTCTCCAGTACAATCAGTGAGCCTGAATTATTTAATAGCAGGGTGAGGATTTTCAGTCTCCATTCCCCGTCCTTCCAACAACACATTCAAAAATGTTCCTAGTGCAGAATGCTAAAGTCTTCCTGTAATCATATATGCATTAAAAGGACTGACACATTCTCCTATTTGGGAGTAATTCTACTTTTACATTGCTCATTTGTTCATTCATTTAATATATGTGGGTCGATATTTGCTGGTGTTGACAGGCACTGGGCAGTGACCAAGATACAGTCTTGCCCTCAAGAGATGAGAATCTGGTTTTGAGAAGTGAGATAAGCACATACAATTAAATCCAAGGCAGTTGGTGGGGCTCAGAGCTCAATGCAGGTGCTGGGGAGCATCAAGAGGGGCGTCTTGTCCAGTGCAGAGGAGAAAGCAGAGAAGGCTTCCCAGATGAAATGAAATCTAAGCAGAGGCCAAGGGGACATGCAGGAGCCAGCCCAAGAGATGAGACAATGGGTCAGATGCAAGGCAGAGGGACCCATGTGTGTAAAGCCTGGAGGTGGCAGAGAAAACACAACACAGCCCTGAGAAAAACAGAACATGACAGTGACGGTGGAGGGGAGGGGCTGGGGTGTGAGTGGCATCTAGTGAAGAGCCTTTTAAGTAGAGAAATCATACAGTTTATCATCCAGACCTGGACATGTTCAGAGTGACACTTTGCACTGGGAAAAAAACATAAACTGGGAGTATCCCAGACATGCCGACATACAGTCACTCCACTTATCTGACACGTGAGGCAGTTTACACATCATGGGCAGAGAGAAGTCCCTGCTGGGGTTTGAGCAGAGCAGTAACTCTCAGATCTGGGCTTCAGAACAGTCACTTTGGCACCTTCCTGGACAATAAAGCTGGAGTGGAGTCAAAACTGAACAAGAGAGCAGAAAAGATGTTATCAGAGACATTCAGGAAAGACATGGTCCAGGCTCATGATATTGGGGGGAGGGGTTACTGTTCACAGATAAATTCAGAGATTGAAATTGAAATTTCAGATGTGGGGGAGAGATTAAAGGTTAAAGAAGGAGCCCAAATCTTAACTGAATGTCTGGATGGGCAAGTAGAAGAGGCTGTGGGGCCCCTGGGAGATGGAGGACTCAGGTAGGGGTGGAGATGGTGAGGGAGAGTTCACTCACTGGGCTTGATTATTAGGACATCCACGGGCTCCTGAATATAGGAACTTGGGAAGGAAGCCTGGCCTGGAAACATGGACTCAGGACTTAGCAGCACACATGTGATAATGAAAGTGCCCTTGGAGCAGGTGGCTGTGACCTTGAAGTGAGAAGTCTCCATGGAGGGATGAGGTGTAGAGGCTGCAGGGAGTGGAGAAGTGAGGGGACAAAGAGGCAAATCAGACAAGACATTTGGCCTTGGCAGGTGCAGTCTGACAGGGGCTAGAGACACTGAACAAGGCTCATTGAGACTTTGAGCAGGGAGATACAGGATACACCTGAGTAGATGCACACATCATAAGCCCAAGCATGAGCAAATGGCCCCCCTAAATTCAAATACACACCATTCAGGTTGATTTCAGTTGTTGATTTCAGTTTCACAGAAACCAAACCCTAAATTAACCAAGTTAGACAGGATAAAACATTCCTGGCCATCTGAACAAAGCTGAAGGGAAATGTTTCTTGCATCCAAATCTCAGACATCCCAGCTATCATTTCAAGCTGGCTTCCATCTGACTGGATAGAGCAAGACTGAATTTCTGCTGACACTTCCAGAAAAACAGAGGTGTCCTGTACTGGGTACTGCTCTTCATTTCACTCAGTCGCCAGAGATAACAGAATTTATTTGTCACAGAGTAGGACTGAAGGGCCCTCTCTCATTAATACAATAAAGTGGTCACTCTCTTCACACTAGATGACATCCATGGACAGTCCAAGAGGAAAGCTCTCAAGTGTCTAGAGGTACAGGGAAGGAAGATGAATATCTCCCTCCTTCCTCCATTACTCTGCATCCTTGCTTTCTAGATATAAACACAGGCTCCATGGACATAAGAAACCCCCTCAAAGAAAAAAGTAATATTGTAAACATTTTTACAAAAATCGCTACCCATACATTTTATATTTCCTAAAGAAAGCTCAGACTGGTAAAATATGTCAGAATGCCATATTCAATTTCTATTTATCTGTAAGGTTTTTTGTTTGAAGGGTGGGGGATGGAAGCTCCCAGCTTCTCTTCCATGTAGGCTGAGGGCTCCAATGGCATGCTGGAGCTTGAATGACTGCAATTATTTTTATCCAGGGAATCGCGTCTCCTCGTCATACCTGTTATGATGTGGTAATGCTCGTAGATGCGGGGCCCCTCCAAGAAGAGCTAAGGAGTTATTTTTGATCATTGTATAATTATATCATTACTAGCACATGCTGAAAATCAAGAAAAACTAGACTAAGAAGAGATTCTTTTCTCTCCTCCTTTTATACACAACTAAAACATCCTGACCAAAGATTCATCATCAACAGATTTATTTGCCCCTTGGTATCTGTTAGTAGGTGAACCAAGGAGAAAATTTTTATATGGTGTAACACCAAATATTCATGAAAAATCAATCCTGAATGCCTGGTCTAAGGGCATAAAATAAAACCACCAAGACATGATCGGGAACCATCAGAAAGAACCCAGGCAAAGTAGCCCAGTGTAAACAATGGACAGAGAAACACAGCACAAATGAAACTGAAACCCAAGGCAAGGGTTTGCTTCTACTGATCCTACTGGGTTATACTGCAAGCCAGGAATACCAGGTTTTAAGCTCCCTGTGATCCTGGCGAAAAGTACAGTGGACACTGCTCTGCCCACAGAGCTTTGACCTTCAGAATGAGTAGTATAAGCTTGGTGCTTTATTAATTGGATTTTACTCCTCTTCCTAAGCTCACAGAGCAAAGCCCAGGGTGATTCAGGCTTGAAATTTCTTCCTACGCTCGAATATGAAAGTGGGAAGGAGACCAGGTACAAACAGCTACAGCCTACACCTGCCTGGACTTACTAGAATTCCTTACCCAGAAGGGCAGGTAGTCCGGCTTGGGTCCGCGGGAAACCGCAATGTCATTCAGGGCTTCCTGCCTCCTAAGAGGTACAAGGCTAGAGATTCTACACTGAAGTCCACAGGGCCCTGAGTGGACAGTTCAAACCAGTAAGAGGGACTTCTCTAGGCCTGAGGGAAGGCACTATGTTTCTTTTCTTCAGGTGACGGCGAGAGGCAAATTCATAGAGCAGACACTGCAGTGACATTTAAGGAGCCTGTCTGCACCTCCTTCTTGTCCAATGTCTGGAGCAGCCAGACTCCTCAGTTGCCGCAGATGCCGACGTGAGCCCAGGGTAAGGACAACAGCCCTGTGGGAATGGGAGAAAATGCACGAGATGCTGTATTTCACAGGAAGACGGCGGAGTCCCTCTCAGGCTGGTCAGTGACTCGGCACTCGCGGGCTGTCAGGGTCCTGCTGTCACGCACACGGTGTGCTCCTGCCTCCCGTCTTTCAGATTACATGCAAGCGCTTCTCGAGAGAGGGGCTGTTAGAAATAACCACGAACTCCAAGCAGTCTGGGACGTTGTATTTTTCTAGACAACTCAAGAAGGGAATCTATTTGACTAAAATTTCCATCAAAAAGTCCCAAACAAACTAAGGATTAATTAAACAAGTAAGCCTCAGTTACCTCAAAATCATACTGATCCAGAAAACCCACTGCCAATAAAGCCTTGTTGGAGTTATGAAAACAAATGTTATCATTCTTAAAATCACAAAAAGAATTATTCATTTGAAGTGGGCTATCAATGTAAAATATTTAAAATATATCATGCTTCTACTACCTCTATCACGAAAGTGTCGTATACTTAAAAGCTGTGTAGACGTGATTTTTCACGAAAGCTGGAAAAAGGGACTATATCCAATTCTTCGTTGCTTATTAAAAAATTTTAAAACTCAATTTAGTTACTGACGTCACCATGAAAACAGGATCTACCCAGAGTCATGCTCCAAATGAAAGCACTCTGGTGGCAACTGCTTATTTACCAAAGAAAACCCTCCTTTTAAAAATCCAGTACATAAAACGAAACCCTAAAAAGCTGAAAAGGCAGCTTTTCAATATTACTATTTTCTGCAACCTGGAAATAATGGGAACTCTTTTTGCTTTTAGGTGTATGTGTGAGTTTTGTCGTTTAAGCTAAGGCTGAATCACTTTCTGGCTGCATGCAGAGCCCGCTGAGGCCCGGTGGGGAGCCAGCTACGCGCACAGAGCGCTTTATGCCTTAGGAAAACCAGGGGTCTGATTCATTTCTAACGTGCGCCCTGCATGTTGTTAATAAAAGCTGTGGAAAAGTCAGGGAACAGGACTTGGCTCTGGCTATCTAGGAGATTTTCCCATTTTTCATGGCAGTTTGGAAAATGTTCCTGCCCAAAGTCAGTGGGTGTCAGGAGAACCCGGTTCTATTCTTAGAACCTCCAGCAAGTGGCCCCAGGCTAGCAACCTCACCTTACTGTGCTTAGGTTTCTCAATTTTGTCTCAGACTTACTTTTTTAAAAAACAATAAGGTAAGCCCTTAAAACGACACGTTTCATTTAGCTTAATTCCCCTTCTCAGGCTCTATCACACCACCCTTGTTCACTGCAGCATTATTCACAACAGCGAAGACACGGAAACAACCTAAGTGTCCATCAGCATATGAAAGGATAAAGAAAAGGTGGTATATGTGTGTGTGTGCATTGTGTATATACCATACATATATACACATACATATATGGTTGACATATATAGTATACACACACTATATATAACATATACACATACATACACGTATGTGCACACAATGTCATATTATTTTGCCATGAGAAAGAAGGAAATCCTGCCATTTGCAACAACACAGAGGAACCTTAAGGGCCTTCTGTTAAGTGAAATAACTCAGATAGAAAATGACAAATACTGCATGGTATCACTTACGTGGAATCTAAAAAGAGGCAAACTCAGAAACAGAAGGAAAGTCGTTGCCAGGGGTTGGGGAAATGAGGAGAGGACAGTCAAAGGGACAAACTTTCAGCTATGAGATGAGTAAGTTCTGAGGGTCTCATGAAAACTTGTTAACTAGTTGACAATACTGTATTGTATAGTGGAAATTTGCTAAAACAGTAAAACTTGAATGTTCTCACCAAAAAAGGAGGAAGATAAATATGTGAGGTGATGGTCATGTTCATTAACTAGATGGAAGGAATCCTTCTGAAATATACTGTACACATATATCAAATCACCACAATGTGTATGTACACTTTATCTGAAAACATTACCTCTTATACCTCATAAAGCTGAAAAACTACCAAAACTAGGAGGATAAAGAAAATAATCAGGATTATGAATAGAAATTAATGCACAAGAATGTTCCTTGCATATGTTATTTATAATAGTTTTTTAAAAAAGGAAATAAGCCCAAAGTTGAACAACAGGGGGGTGAGTAAATTGAGGTATGCCCCTTCAATGAGATATTCAGATGTCATTAAAAAGCATTTTTACAAACAATTATCTTAATTCATGGTAAATTACTCTGAAACAATGTTGGGGGAAAAAACTCAAATGTAAAGTTACATATAGTAACTATGACACCAACTTAGAGAAATGCAATTTCGCCAATGAGAATGATAATAATAACAATGAGTCAGTAATGAGGCAGGTCCATCATCTCTAATCTGTCAACGGCTGACCCACCTTCCATCCTCCCTGTGGCATTCCAACACTGTAATCAGAGGTTTCTTCTGATGACACAACATCTGCCTCATCTGACCTCCTGGACTGGCAGCTCCCTCTGGACAAGGACTGGTCTAAACATTACTTTGGTTACCAAGCAATTTACTCTACTCTGACACCCTGGGGAAGGTTATTCATTCTTGCTCAGCTGGCTATTTGTCAGTGAGCATGGAGTGCCCAGTTGACAGCAAGAGGCTTTCTTTGAAAGAAAATACACCCAGTGCCCATTTGATTCCAATGTTAGAGTGGAGCCACTACATCAGAGACCTCTGAGCGCCCCACACCCATCACTCACACACCAGGAGCGGCCAGCTGTGGGCCTGCCCAGACCTCATTTCTAAAGGAGGCTTGCAGTTCACCCGCATTCCCAGGCTAACAGCCAGGCACCTGCCCCCTTCCCTGTGCTCCCTCACCCCAGGACCGCCTCCTGTGGAACCACTCAGCAATCCCCCTGGCTGAACACCATCCCAAACAACCTGTTGCCACCTCCTGCTCTGCAAGGGGTCTCGTCTCTGTTTTCTTTCTCTGGAAACTGTTTTCTCTGGCACAGTGGCATCCCCAAATTCCTGGCTCTCTTCAAAGACATGACATTGAAACTCTGTTCAAACATCTCCCACAGTCCATAAAGTGACTGCTATTTCCAATCTCAATCTCTCTCTCTCTCTCTCTCTCTCTCTCTCTCTCTCTCTCTCTCTCTCTCTCTCTCTCTCACACACACACACACACACACACACACACACACACACACACACAATGGAAGAAAACTCAGAAGGTCATGGCCTATCACCCTGTGTTTAGGCAATAAAATAGTTACTATTTTTTGAAAACACAATATACCAGGCACTGGGCTAAATTCTTTCCGCCATTGTCTGATGAGACAGATACTGTTTCCATCCCCATTTCACAGATTAAGAAACAGAGGCTTCAAGAGTTTGCACAACTGGTCCAAAGTCTCAGGACTAAACTGGGACTCAGACTCAAGCTGCCTGTCCCCAGAGACTCAACTTTACACCAACCAGAAGACCACAGGCCCCAGCAGCTTTCGGCATCTGGAAGGTTTTTAGGGAGCCCACCACCAGGCCACTCAGACACACCCATGATGAGTCTCCTCTCTGGTAGAGCGCCCAGGACAGCTGGGAGTATGGAGAGGTACTGGAGCAGGGTGGGCCAAACAAATAAGGAAAGAAGGAGGGATGGAACAGGACTGCAAGGGCAGCAGAATCACAGGCAGACAGAATTTCACTCCTCCTGGGAAAACTGGGACACACAGTGTGGCAAGTGGTTTCTGGTTGTCTCCACCGCCAAGGGCTAGTCAGCTTCCCCTCTGGGGCCAGTGAAATCTCTGCCCCACAGCAACCCCACTCTGCGAAGGGAGCCATTTCACCTCCGGCATCTCCCCAAACACGCCATCTGCGGGATTACTCAGCACCGACACCCCGTGTGCTGCATCGGGATTATCACACCCTATCAGGCAGTTTAGAAATAAAGACTTCCAGCCAGAAGGCTGTCGGCAGTGGAAACAGGGCCTTGGGACCTGTTGAGTCACTCTGCCACCTCCCTTCCTCCCCGAGCTACACTCTTTTTCCTTCCCTGAGTTTTATGTGCACCCAGCAATCAAGATGGGAAAAACAACCCACACCAACAAAATGCTGATTTGTCTATTCTATTAATAACACAAAATCTCAGCAAATACAAATGGAATTACATGCATAATTCCATAAAAAGTTAAATCCAAACTACACGCTTCCATTTTATGTGACATTTGCAGAGATCTCTCCATTAACATACTTAACTCTGATTTTTTTTTAAAAAAGGGAGTATCCTACATTTCCTAAGGGGAAAAAAAAAATGTAGACCCAAAAAACCAACAAAGAGAATATTTTTTTAAAAAACTGTAAATACTGTCTTTTACTTTGCTGTGCTGCACACGTTTTAGCCACAGCCATCTATTTATAAGCACTTTGCCCCCCAGTCAAATGCCTATCTTTTTGAAAGAAGACAAAATAACTGATTTCAATCTGTTACAACCAAAGAAGTGATTTTTTAGCACTGAATTTAGAATAATGAAGTGTACAGAAGACCCTGAGAAATACTCATGGACATACAACATTTGGAAGAAATAATTTTTTAAAAAATATAAACACTTACAGAATAGATGTATCACCAACACACACTCCAAGGTATGGAAAGGAATGGCTAGGTGACTTCGTAACTGTATTTTTGAAAAGAAAACCACACGCATTTCAAATGATATGAATAGACCAGAAAAGCCTGCGGACGTCAGCGGGCTGTGAAGGCGGCCCAGCTGTGATGCTGGGGCAGGAACACAGCAGAGGAAACCGGTGCACACGGGAAGGTAGTAACAATCAAAGATGGGAATGAGACACACTTAAAAGGGAAATCAAAAAGGGTTAACTAGATTTTTTTTTTGGTAGAAATTAAGTGAACATTAAACGAACCTTTTGAGCACAGCAGAGAAACAAACTCTCCACAAATTACTTCCTGAATTTGAACTGAATTTGACCATCAGGCAAAATCTGAAAACCCTCAACTAATACTATTCTCTACAGGCAAAGCCAAATGGAGAATTAAGGCCATCCATCACCCAACAATATGAGGCAAAAAGCTGGGATGTTGTGACTAAGATAGAGGACTTCTTTCCAAAGAAACTATCCAAATACAAATTAATGAGTAATCATTGCATAATTTTCTTCAACACTTGGCCTAGAACATTCTGAAACAACGGTGACACCTTATCAGAACACTTCAGAAAGAAGCCTACAAGTGAGCATTAGTGTTAAACACATTTGACTACCCAAGCCTGAGGAAGCTATAAAAAAGTTTGAAAAATGCAAGATGTTTGTTCAAAACTTAATATTGCCCACCAAATATGAGACACTGTAGCTGACCTGTCTCCTCACCTCTTTCTAAAACCACAGAGGGAAAAGATTTCAAAGACACAAAACGTCATAACCAACGTACATTCCTTGACACAGACCACTTTCTTCCTTGTACAATGAGTTCGCTATGAGAGGCAGGATTTCAGCAAAACAGAAAAAGTTCACCACAATTGTCATCAGAAAATAAAACAACCAGGGCCTAGCCAAATGAACACATGCTTCATTATTTCACCACCTCCCTTAACCCTACCATCCATTTAAAAGGAAAAAAAAAAATAAAAAATTATGGGACTAAACCACATATTGATTAGACAATACTTATCAGACTTCTGAGTTTCAGAGAGCTGAGGAATTCTCCCAGAAATCAAGAACCGGATTAGAGTTGCCAACTCTTCATTTTTCAAGGAAAGTCAATCAGTACATCCAAACTACTGATATTACTACCATCATTCCATGAAAGACAGGATTTTATCAGCAGAAGACAAGAAAGACAAACTTTCAAGGAAAAAAAAAAGATAATCCTTTCCTTTTAATCCATTTGGATTTCTGAAAACCCTTACATTATTTTCCTCATTTTCCAGCACACCAATGAACCAGCACCAAGAAAACATAGTCCAGAGGGTACAGAGCAGTGCTTCTCAAAGTGAGGAACTCAGACTAGCAGCATCAGCATCACCAGAAAACTTGTCAAAAAGTTAAATTCTCAGGTCCCTCGCAACTTCTGGGCAAAAGCCTAGAATCTGTGTTTTACCAAGCTCCCCAGGCAATTCTGGCGCAGGCAGAAGTTTGAAGGCCACTGGGATAAAGCACACAGATTTCAGAACTGAGAAACAAGTTCAGAGAGCCTGATTCAATTCTGAAGACCCAGGTTCCTCATCAGCAAACTCTTGTGAAAATAACATATTTTTCCCCATCAAACCATGGCACAATTTTGCAATGAAATATATGGTCTGAAAATGGGACAGAATGGGACAGAATAAAAACTCTCCCATATATAGGAATTTAGGATCCATAAATACCAGTCAACGACCAGCTTACTTCTTCTTCTAGCACACAGTTCTATGTCCTTCTGCACTGGGACTCACTCACCACCACCACCACCGTCGCCGCTGCCACCACCACTACCATCATCACCTCCACCACCACTGCTGCCACCACCACCACCATCATCACCTCCACCACCACCGCCACCACCACTACTACTATTACCACCACCATACCACCATCACCATTACCACCACATCATGTAAAACACTGTACCACATGATATGCTGAGATCACTATCAAATTCGGTGATTCTTGTTTTTATTTTGATCAACTCAGCAACCCTGGGAAGTAGATGCCATAACAGATACTCTCACCCCATTTGGAAGGTATGGAGTCTGAGGCTTGGAAAGGGCAGGTTAGCTACCTTGATCATGTATGTGCTCTTAATAGAAGGTTTTTGCATTTAAAGTAGCAGTCTGAATTCTGTCCCTTGGAATAGGGCACAGTAAGATTCCTTCCCACGATGCAATCCCCAAATGTACAATTTCCCAAGCAGGTTCACAGTCTGTTGTGATGATATACAGCACACACAGAACACTGCAGGATTCTTGGCACTTCTCTAGGAGGCCTCCTGAGCGGCCTCAGCCTCAGCCCACACAGGTAGGCTATGAGCTCCACTCAGAGCCTCCGACCAGGTAATCCACTGTCTGTCCCCTGTGGGCCTGCCCTTAGGATCCCTGGGGACCATCATGAGCTCCCTCGGATTTTCCTGGTTTCCCATGCACCTCAGCAAGACCAGCCTTCACCAAAGAAGATGGGCCCATACTCCCAACCCTGTTTTTTAGATTTTGTTTCCTTTTTTAAAAATATATTTTATTGATTATGCTATTACAGTTGTCCCATTTTCCCCCCTTTAATCCATTCTGCCCTGCAACCCCACTCCCACCTGCATTACCCTCTCCTTAGTTCAGGTCTATGGGTCATGCATATAAGTTCTCTAGCTTCTCCATTTCCTATACTGTTCTTAACCTCCCCCTGTCTATTTTTACCTAGTTTATATGCTTCTTATTCCCTGTACCTTTTCCCCCATTCTTCCCACTCCTCCTCCCCACTGATAACCCTCCATGTGATCTCCATTTCTGTGACTCTGTTCCTGTTCTAGCTGGTTGCTTAATTTGTGTTTGTTTTTTTTATTAGGTTCAGTTATTGATACTCATGAGTTTGTTGTCTTTTTTTCCTATTCATAGTTTTTATCAACTTCTTTTCTTGGATAAATTTCTTTAACATTTCATATAATAAGGGCTTGGTAATGATGAACTCCTTTAACTTGACCTTATCTGGGAAGTACTTTATCTTCCCTTCCATTCTAAATGATATCTTTGCTGGGTAGAGCAATCTTGGATGTAGGTCCTTGCCTTTCAAGACTTCAAATACTTCTTTCCAGCCCCTTCTTGCCTGTAAGGTCTCTTTTGAGAAATCAGCTGACAGTCTGATGGGAACTCCTTTGTAGGTGACTGTCCCCTTCTGTCTTGCTGCTTCTAGAATTCTCTCCTTCATTTTAATCTTGGCTAATGTAATGATGATGTGCCTTGGTGTGTTCCTCCTTCGGTCCACCTTCTTTGGGACTCTGAGCTTCCTGGACTTCCTGGAAGTCTATTTCCTTTGCTAGATTGGGGATGTTCTCCTTTATTATTTGTTCAAATAAGTTTTCCACTTGTTGCTCTTCTTCTTCCCCTTCTGGTACCCCTATAATTCGGATGTTGGGACGTTTAAAGATGTCCTGGAGGTTCCTAAGCCTCTTCTCATTTTTCTGAATTCTTGTTTCTTCATTCTGTTCTGGTTGAATGTTTATTTCTTCCCTCTTATCCAAATCCTTGAATTGAGTCCCAGTTTCTTTCCCTTCACTGTTGGTTCCCTGTACATTTCTCTTTATTTCACTTTACATATCCTTCACTTTTTCCTCCATTTTGTGACCACAGTCAACCATTTCTGTGAGTATCCTGATTATCAGTGCTTTGAACTCTGCATCTGATAGAGTGGCTATCACTTCATTGCTTAGTTCTATTTTTGGAGCTTTGATCTTTTCTTTCATGAGGGCCATTGTTTTTCTTGTCTCAGTGCACCAGTTACATTGTAAGGGGCAGAGCCTTAGGTATTCTCCAAGGCAGGGCAACCCACATAGCTGGGTTGTGGTGCTGTATGTGGAGTAGGAGTCAGACAGGAAGCAATGCCATTTGCTCGGCTCTCTGCTGGCTTTCAGTCACTAGCCAAGCAAATTGTGCCTTTCTGGTGCTGATTCCCCAGGTGGGTGGGCCTGTGTACATTCTAAGACCCTGTGGGTCTCTCCAAAAACTCTCCTGTGAGGCTGGAAGTTTCTCCTGCTGCCACAACCCCCACAGATTTTTACCACCAGAGATTTTGAGGCATTTTCTCCCCCTGCAGGAACCCTGGGTTGTGTGGTCTATCTCACTTCCCAGTTGTTCTTCCCAGCTATCCACAAGCAAATGTGGGACCGCCTGGTCCGCCAGCCACCACCTTGCCTACTTGGTCCTCCAGTCACTGCCTTGCCATGTGTCCTCCCTGCTCGGGCTACCCATCTCCACCCCTCCTACCAGTCTGAATGAATGTTTCTTCTTTAACTCCTTGGTTGTCAGACTTCCATACAGTTTGATTATCTGGCAGTTCTGGTTATTTGTTGTTTTTAAATTTGTTGTTGTCCTTTTGGTTGTGCAAGGAGGCAAAGTGTATCTACCTACAGCTCCATCTTGGCCGAAGTCCCTTTCCCCCAACCCTTGAATAAATCTCCCCACCAACCAAGAAAAGCAGGCATTACTTGTGGAGCCTCAGAGAAAAGCAAGGGGCCTGACTTCTGTGTCAGAAGCTGCGCTCAGGGGAATGCCTGAGCACCGCCTCTGCAGTCACCCAGAACCCACCCGTGTGACACAGCCCAGAACCGGCAAGGCCCATCATGAGTCAAACCAAAAAAGACAGTAAGAAGATATTTGTTAACTCTTTCCAGGGACAGAAGGAACCCCGGAGGCCTAAACATAGATGAGTAAGTAATTCATCTAAGGGAAAGACCAAAAGAAAAACAAATTCGCTGGAAAATTCAGTGCTGAACACCCCCATTTACCCCTCCTGTTTCTGTTATACTCAACCCAGGCATCTGCTACAATTTACAGTTGGTTTCATTTTTAATAGACACCAGTTCCACTTTTCTTTCTTCAGTGACTATGAAGAAGAACAGTGAACATGCAGGAGCTGGCCAGGGGAAGGGGCTGGGGCAGAGCGGGGAGAGAGAACTGCCTGCTTCCCACCCAGAGCCACCAATGCCACAAACTCACCCCACAGATGGAGTCCTAGGAAATACCAGAAAGTGAGGGTCATGAGAGAAAAGCCCCTTTTGCTGTGAATGGGTGGGAAAGGGGCCTATCTGGATTATTGGAGGCCTGGTCTGCAGTCTCCTACTCTGTTTCTCTCACCAAATGAGATACCAGCCCACTTGGTGACTCTCAAACCTCAAACAAGACTGATCAAAAGACATCAGCAGATATTGTAGGGTTTGTTTTAGAGTCATGATTTTGATTCCTGGTTTTGTAATTATTATCGACAATGGGCCTAAGAGGCTGGGTAGGGTTTCACTGTAAATCAAAATGCACATACCGTATATTTCTACTCAAAAACAGTGTACAAGGGCAGGGCAAATGAAGGGTCAGTGTGGTGGCATCTCCTAAAAACATTGGAAGGACACCTCTGCAGCGACATCCCCTTGCCTCACATCGTGCAGCACCTGTGACAGCCTTGGCTGCATGAGCCTGCCCAGCGACCAGGTGGCTGCTTCTACAAGATGGGAATCTCAGCGCAAATTCACATCTTGGAAGCGAAGCCCAAAGTTTGAAGGTAAAGTTAAAATTCTTTTTTAATTAAAGTCAGAAAAGTTCTGAGCTCAGGTTCTTAGCATTCTTCCCACACGTGCCTACCCCCAAAATAAAAAATCTGCCAAGGCGTGGATATGTCCATGAGATAGGAAAATGAGACACAGAGAACTAGCCGAAGTCATCTCATGCAAGATGGTTGCTCAGCACCCAGACTGGCCCAAGTAAATAGTCTGAGTCAATGTTGAATGTGGTGGTGTCAAGGGAACCCAGGAAGGGGGCTGAAAACTTACTAGATGAATGAGTGCCCTGGATTTCAGAGCATATTTCAATGTGAGATGAGGTCTATGAGAAAGGGAATGGCATAGGCTCACCATTCTAGAAATGCCACGGACACAGTGGCCACTATAGCCAATCATTCCACTCTGATGTCTTTGCAATTAGGACAAACCCAAGAAAAGCAAAAGCTCCCAGAGATGAGTTAAAAATAATAAATGGCAGAGGAAAGACTAGCAAGATAAGCCCCAGGTTCAATAAAGGCTAGACCCCAGGCTGACCTGAAGGTCTAGTATTGCTTTGCCTCTGGCCACCTATTAAATGTATGTCATTCTGGCTAAGAGAAAACTAGTATCTGTTGCCAAGCACATTATATATTTGCCCCACTGCCTTATCGTACCAGATGTGCTGCATATGTCCTCTTTGATGTGTGGAACTAACAACAAAAAGATTTATCATTTCACTTTCCCTGGGGAGCAGCCCCGCAGAGAAATACTTCATTCTATGCATCTTCAGCCCTGCGAGACACATTTATTACAAGAAAACAGATACCAGTCTGTTCTGACCAAACAGTAAGAATATATCAGAACAGAGCTGGCCGGGTGGCTGAGTTGATTGGAGAGTCATCCTGTACACCAAAGGGGTGTGGGTTCGATTCCTGATTAGGGCACATTATTAGGTTGTGTGTTCAATCCCCAGTTTGGCACATATGTGAGGCAACCGATCAATGTTTCTCTCTCTCTCTCTCCCTTCTCTCTAAAAATCAATAAACAGACATGGCTTGCCTCTTCACACAACCACATCAAAATTACAACTAATATATAAAACAACCATCACTCAGAACCATCAGAAATCAAGTTGAATGAAAATCTGAGAACTACGGAATTAAAGAAACTACATCCATCCATACAGGTAAAATGGGCACAGAGTAGAACAGGCTGGTCCTTCACTCATGTGTAGTAGATAAAAATCTGAGAGGGATATCTCAAGAGTGAGTAGTCCTGGCCCCATACCGGGTGCCCTAGCCCTATACCGGGTGCCCCAGCCCAGGGTTCCACTACCAGGAAGATAAGTTCCCACAATATCTGGCTGCAAAACCAGCGAGGATTGAGTTAGTGGAAGAAAATCCTGGAGCCCCAAGCAGTTCTTACAGAACCCACACATGGGCTCACCTACTCAGACTTACCCACTCTGAGCTCCAGCACCAGAGGAGCAGCTTGAAAGGCACCAGTGGCATACAGGGAGAAACTGAGGTGTCTGGCATCAAAGCAAACAGAGGCCATTGTCATTTTTCTGAACCTTCCCCTACAGAGCCAGCAGGCTGGTGCCATATGAGACTCTATCACCCTGGACACTATTTGACCCACCTTGGAGATCCCCAGAGAATCCACCCCACCCAACTTAAAGACCCATCCAAACTCCTTTTCCATACGAATTGCTGGTCTTGGCTCATGCATCACAAGTTCCTAACTCCTATCTAATAAGCATCAGCTGACTTCAGTGAGCCCCAGGCCCAGCACTAGCAGCAGCCAGCAGCCAGCCTAGGTTCACAGCTTGGGTTCTCCTAGGAATCTCCAAATCCCAGCACAAGTAGCAGTCTTCTCAGATTGCTTTACAGGTCAGACAGGGTGGCTCCAGGCCAAACACAGGTGGGGGATGACCTTGGCCTGCACCACGCATGAAATCCCAGGGTCAGCGTACCCAGTGGACAACTACAGACCACATTGCAGCACCACCACCCTGACCCTGCAGAGCTGATCCTCCACAGAGAGTAAAGGTTGGTGGTCAGTGATCACAGCCAATCCTTATAGCTAACTGACCTGAGTAAATTCCTCCCACTGATCTGCCAAAACAGCAACCAAGGCTCAACTATAAGAGGTGGGTATACTCAGCCCACACAAAGGGTGTACCTTGAGCACCCAGCTTCAGTGATAGGGGAGACTGTGTCACTGTACCCTACATGACACCTACTATATTAGGCCACTCTACCAAGACACAGAATCAAAACAGCTCTACCTAATACATAGAAACAAACACAAGGAAACTGCCAAAATGAGGAGACAAAGAAACATGGCACAAATGAAAGAATAGATCAAAACTCCAGAAAAAGAGCTAATCAAAATGGAGATAAGCAATCTAGCAGATGCAGAGTTCAAAACACTGTTTATAAGGATGCTCAGGGAACTTAGTGAGGACCTCAGCAGCATAAAAAAGATCCAGTCAGAATCAAAGGACACACTAAATGAAATAAAGAACCAGTTACAGGGAAATAATAGTAGAGTGGATGAAGATGAGAATCAAATCAATGATTTAGAACCTGAGGAAGCAAAAAACAACAATCAGAACAACAAGAAGAAAAAGGAATCCAAAAAATGAGGATAGTATAAATAGCTTCTACGATAATTTTAAGAGGTCCAACATTCACATCATAGGGGTGGCAGAAGAAAAAGAGAAAGAGCAAGAAGTTGGAAATCTACTTGAAAAAATTATAAAAGAACACTTGCCTAATTTGGTGAAGGAAATAGACATGCAAGTCCAGGAAGCAGAGTCCCAAACAAGATGGATGCAAAGAGGCATACTCCAAGAGACATCATAATTAAAATGCCAAAGGTTAAGCATAAAGAGAGCATCTTAAAAGTAGCAAGAAAAAAAAGCAGTTAGTTACCTACAAGGGAGTTCCCATAAGACTGTCATCTGATTTCTCAAAAGAAACTTTGCAGGCTAGAAGAGATTAGCAAGAAACATTCAAAGTCATGAAAGGCAGAGATCTACAGTTAAGATTGCTCTACCCAGCAAAGATATCATTTAAAATCAAAGGGTAGATAAAGAGCTTCCCAGACAAGAAAAACCTAAAGGAGTTCATTATCATCAAACCATTATTAAATGAAATGTTAAAGGTACTTATTTAAAGAAAAAAAAAGACCAAAACTATAAACAATTTCAATGGCAATAAATACATACCTATTAACAATTGAATCTAAAAAACAAACTAAACGAACAAGAAGAACAGAGACAGAACCATGGATACAGAGAGTGTTTTGATAGTTGCCAGATGGGAGGGTGATGTGGGTGAAAGGGTGAAGAGGTGAGGGGATTAAGAAGTACAAATAAGTAGTAACAGACTAGCCATGGCAATGTAAAGTACACTATAGGAAATGGAGTAGCCTTAGAACTTAGACGAATGACCCATGGACATGAACAATAGTGTGGGGACTGCCTGAGGGAATGGTGGTGCAAAGTGGAGGTGGGCAAAGGGGAAAAAATCAGGACAACTGTAATAGCATAATCAATAAAATACAATTTAAAAAATAAAATAAACAAGCACATCTTTGAGTGAATTAAAAAAAAATGTGTGCTTCCTACAAGGCCAATGCCCAGGTTAAAAAAAAAAAAAAAGAATAAATCAGGACAATATTAAGCTTCAAAGAAATTGGCTTTTCCCTTAAACACCTTTGGAGCAGGTGGGTCTGGTGAACTGCTCCAAGTCCTTGGTGTTTGGGGAGCAGTGGTAGTCCCAAAATAGGGATTGCACTGGTCCCCCAAGGGTATCTGGAAACAAATGGGTTTGTGGTTGGTCACAGTGGGGTGGGCAATACTGCTGCTTAGCAGATGTTCGGGATCCTGGGGCGGTGCACAGCAAGGAAGAACCATGTTGGCCATAGTGCCAACAGGTTCCCATTGAGAAACACAATGTTTTTTTTTTCCAGCTAGTTAGCCCACAATCCCAGTGTCATTGTCTTTATTTGCACATTTGATTACACTTGCAACAAATAAGCACTGAGTGTCTCCCTGTGCCAGATACTCTTGTGGGCACTGGTGCAAACAAGTCATACACTATCACTTGCCCTTTCACCGCAGATCTTCAAACATTCGTAGAGAAATGCAATTTAAATGATTTGAAATTCATAAACAACTTTAAAGGGCTCATCGAGTATTACTAAACAGGAGTCTTGTTGGTCCTGGTAAAAATCACTTGTAATAAACACTTAACTACATGTGCAAATACTAAAGCTAAGTGTTTAAACAATATGCCCACGTTCCTGTTGATACCATACATTTGCTGAGCAAACTCAACTCCTTTTTAAAGATAATGGCTCAAACTCTGGCTTACCCCTGTTGGTTATCACTTGGCATTCCACATGTATGGGGGTCTCGACAGATGAGGTTTGACTGGGGGGTCTGGCATGTGGTACTTATAGAGCAAGACAATTACAGGTGTTAATTTTGATCTGACACATTGTTACTAATTTTTTTAAGATAGCTGCTTAGGACGACAGGCAGGTGAGTCAATACACAGACACACTAAACAAACAGTGGAGGTGGTTTGCCAGTTCACTGACTGCCTTTCTACCAAACATAAAAATGGTGTGTGTTACAGCTCTAGCATCACGTTTTCTACAAAGAACATCAGGCACTGGCCCCAAAGTTTTCTTGGCACCATATCTGCACTGGGACCTTAAAAAGTCCCTATGTTTCTAACCATGAGCAAGTGCTTTAAACTCTTAAGGCCTGCAAAATGAACTGACTAAACTGGAAACAGCTGTCGCTATCCCCAAGGGGAGCACCAGGACCATTTTCAATACTTCAAAAGGCCAGCAGAAATCACGCATTCACAATACAATGGCACAGGCTAAAATGTATTTGCTTTGAACCAGAACTATGTCAATTTAATGTGCACTGGCCATGGACAAGAGGGAGGAGAAGCCCTGCTGGCAGCTGGGTCTGTCCTTTTGTTAATAAAAATATAAGGCAAATGAATTAGGGCTTCAAAAGTTCAGCTTCCTTGCGGTTAAAAGTTGATCTTTAAGATCGCTTCTTCTCTACAATTCTGATTCTAATCTTCACAGGAAATTATTCATACCAAGAGTAACCCATTCTTTGTGTAGCCCTAATACATAATGAATAATAACAAATAGCTTTCCCTCTTACCTTCTCTACACTTGTGTCTATCTTTTCAACTAACTAAGAGCATATCTATTCATAAGGGGTGCCATAGTTCCAAAAATAATTAGATGCAACTGTATATTCTTTGAAGCTATTAAGGTAAGGTCTGGATTTCCTCAATTAGCAGTTTATTCCTCAAGTTCTTACTCTCCTAAAAGCTCAGGTAACTAGATGCTCATTTTTCTTCTTTGATCCTTTCCTTTCAAAAAGCAACATAAAGGTTTCAACCGGCCCCAATGCTGTGGGCTGAGGGTCATGTCTGGAGCTCCCTGGCCTCATTGTTCTCATCAGTAAGATCAGGGCCACGAGGTCAGCCCACTGCAAGGCCTGTGATAGAGAAGCAGTTCAGATGACAGAGGGTGAAAAACCATTAGAAGTTCAATGCATTATTTAATGCAGTTTATTACAATTGAGGTTATTAATAATGGACTGTGATTTTAAAGTATGTGAATTTTTTGTAAATCAAATATTTATTACTGCACTAATAAGCAGGTTTTCTACAGGAATTCTATAATGCATGAAAAAAAATCTGTCTTAGAAAACCAGTCCTGAATCCCAGCTTTACATTTGGCTGTGATTTTAGAGTCATTACATAAGATCTGTTCATGTAATTATTTTGAGATACAATTTTTTTTTGAGTGCTCGCTATGCCAAAAATGAGACTAAGAAACACCATCAATCATCTGGTTTAATCCTCACAAATAAAGTGAGTTCTGTCATCACCATGATATAAGAAAGATGTCTAGGCACAGAGCAGAAACTCAACCAAAAGATGGACCTGAACACCTCAAACCAGAGCCCGTGTCTTTAGCCACTAAGCAGTTCTACGGGGTAGATGTGAACACAGGATGGCCAGCAGGTGATAGCTTGTCATAATTCACTTTTGAAAAACAGCCCACAGCCTTTCCTTGCATCTGGTTTTATGTGCCTACATTCGTCTTCAGACCATATCACTACAGATTTTTTTTCCTCCCAGTTACTTTCACACATTTTGCTCCATGTTCTTATTCTGTCAACCAACAGACCAACAAAAAAATATGTAAGCATATAATGCAGACAAAAACAAGCAATCAAGACAAAAAAGAAAAAAGAAAGAAAAACTTGCCTCTAGGATATAACCTGGAGCTGAATTTATGACGTAATGATGAATCTATTCACCTGTGCACTGGGTCTCTCCTCTCTGAGGTCACAAGGGCCCATGCAATTCTGCACATACAACACATTACCTTCTCCCATACACCTGCTCCTGTGTGTGTTCAAAGTACAGTGCATCATCTGTTACCCAACTGTCCAAGCATGTAACCTCTTAGCCCTTCTCTCTCAAATCCAAAATCATCCCAAGGAATTAGACCTGACTGCCTCAGCATATCTTCTATCTCTCCATCTCTCCAAGGCCCCTGCCAGTTGGGCACTCACCTCCTCCCCAACACCCCCTTCCATGAATCCAAAAGCAATTTAATTGGTCTTTTGGACACCTGTCTTGAACTTCCCAACTACAGCTCCAAAGTGGTCTTTCAACTGCACGGAAAGGCTGATCGTATTTTCCCTTCCATTCCCCAGTCCTCAGGGCAAATTACCAACTATTAAGCACGGCATAAAAAGTCCCTGAGACCACAGTCCCTCACTCCCTTTCCAGCTTCCTCTCTCACCACTCCCCTGTTCGTGCCTGAACTCCCAAAAAGAGCCTACGTTTTCATCCTTTGGGTCTTAGGACCACAGCAGATCCATCTGCCTGGAAGCCCTGTCTCCCTTCCCTGGGTAAACTCCTAGCCATTCCTGAAGCCTCAGGTCTAGCACCACCTCTTCTGTGAAGCCTTCCCTGATGGTCAGGCAAACTCTGAAACATCGTAAGCATGCCCTTCCAAGGCTCAGCTCAGGACCCTCCCCTACCAGCCTCTCTACACTGTGACATGGCTCCTTCTCCCCAGCATAAAGTGGCCTCCATCCCTAAGAGCTGGGGGCTGGCTATCCTTGTACCCTCACCACCCACCACTGGCCCCAGCACCAAGCAGGGGCTCAGTGATGTCTCCTGATTAAATAAATATGAATAAAGACAATATACATGGGAAGGAAAGAAAACCACTGGCTTTACAACTTACTAAGGGAAGAACTAGACTTGGAATCTGATTTGAGCTGATCGAACATTCTGTAAAGGGAGAGGTAAAGAAAGGCAAGGTATTCTTGAACCAGAGATTTGTACTAGAAGGAGGAGAGAATTAAGTTAAAAGTACTTCCTTTCTGAATGGCTACGTCATACCCTTGGCACAGGCTGTGAGGCCCGGCCCACTAAAACGCAAGCCCTTACTCAAGTGGGGATTCCAGAAGGATCAAGTCACATCTTAAAATACACTCTGTGCCTCAGAATACAAATGTCTCAAGCCATAAAACAATTACATTTTACGTACAATTTAGCAGGGATTAGTGGTTGTAGGACAAGTGGCTATTTTAAAAAATACAGTTGACCCTTGAACAAATGGGGGTTGGGGTGTTAAACCCCCATGCATGTGAAAATGCACTTCTAAATTTTGACTCCCCCAAAATTTAACTATTATTTATCTAAAAATTGATTAAAACTAAACTATTATTGACCTAAAAAAAAAAGCCTTACAGATAACATAAATAGTTGATTAACATATATTTTGTATGTTCTCTGTCTTATAGACTATATTCTTACAATAAAGTGGGCCAGAATAGAGAATATGTTACTAAGAAAATCATAAATAAGAAAAAATACATTTATACTATTTATTGAAATAAGTGGACCCATGCAGTGCAAATCTCTGTTGTTCAGGGTCATGTGTAGTTTAAGCCATGTGAAATCAGAGAATAAAGAATGGTTCTGAATGTAAATTAGGAGGTCGGTGCAGTTTCCAAACTCCGGGCTTCTTTTCTGCAGTGTTTTATCTTCCAGTGACAGAAGCTGTAGTGGATGATAAAGGAGCAACTCAGATGCTGCTCTGCTCACTCAGCCCTCCCTCTGACTCTCATACTCAGAATTTGAGCATGCAGTAAGAACTAAGTTCACAGTTAAAAAGTTTAAATAACAAAGGCATTTCCCACTGAAAGCCACACCTATTAGGGAACCACTTTAAAAAACTATCTTGTAGCCCTGGCTAGGTAGCTCAGTTGGTTAGAGTAACATCCCAATAGGCCAAGGATACAGGTTCGATCCCCAGCCAGGGCATCAGGGCATGTATAAGAGTCAACCAATGAATCCATAAACAAGTGAAACAACAAATCAATCTCTCTCTCAATCTCTCTCTCAATCTCTCTCTCTCTCTCTCTCTCTCTCTCTCTCTCTCTCTCTCTCTCTCTCTCTCTGTCTCTCTCAGATCAATAAATTTAAAAAGATTAAGATTATCTTGTAGAATAAAATACTTGTCACATCCTTCATATTCTGCGAGAAAAACCTGCCTAACCAGTACATTACCCTGAAATTTTGTCTGAAGTTTCTAAAGTCACAACATCCACATGCAATGTATTTACAGCCAATTCTCATTCATAGAAGCTGTGTCCTTTAAAGTCACTGTGAACACCGAACATACCACTACTAACCACTGTTCCTAGGGGAAAGACAGCATTTGGTGCCTGAGAGCCTCTGGTCCCAGCATTTTGTCAACCAACTAATACATAACCTTGCTTTGTGCATGATTCTTTTCAAAGACACCTCATTTAATCGACACTGCTGGTTCCTGAACAATGAACTGACAGCCAACTGCACTGTAACTTCTTCCTGAACAAGCGTGTCTAGCACAGGTATTTTCTCCATAGGACACATCCCAGCCTTCATGCACTTCAGAACACTGGACAACACTTCAGCACTATACTTGGGGGCAGTTTTAAACAGCAAAATCACCAACAAAGAGCAAAAAAGAAATGCAAAGATATACAACACTAAACAGACCACTTGTTTCCATCATGAGAGCTGAAATGAGAAAGTGGAGCTCAGCCTTGTTCAAGCCTGAGCTGAGAACGTGCAAGTGCGGAGACTCAACTGTTTCCCTGCTCTGCTCATGCCCACGAATGACTGCAAAAGCATCGTGAGTGCTGTCAGGGCAGGATGACAAACACCTTTTCACAAGCAGGTGAATTTGCAAACACAGAATCCATGAATAGTGAGGGCTGACTCTAGTTTATGTTACACTCACATTACTCAGATGAGATTAGTTGCTGTGGGAGGGTCCAACAGAACCAAGCCACAATGTGGTCCCCAACTGGGGGAGCTAGAGTCCAGCACTGACTTTCATCTTTTGTCCTCCTCAAGGTACTCAGGGATGCCCACCCTCTCTTGCTACTGAGCTTCAATGAGACACATGTATGGTTGGACAGCCCCCCACCCACCCAGGGGCAAGCTCCCTCTGCTTAAGGACTACCTGCTGAGAAAGAAGAAACTAATGGTAGCAGCTAACTATGGATGCAGGCTGGATAAACAACTGGGCATGTAACTCAGAAAAAAGTTCAAAGAAACATGGGACCATTATAATGTAACCCTCTACGTTAATCATATACAGTTTCTTTGAGCTTCCAACTATTAAAACACAAAAACAGGCATGAACTAATGCTGAACCTTCTTATCCCAGGAATGAGTATTACCCATCCACAGATACAGAAAACAACTGCAAAACAACAGAGCTCCATGCATTTCATTAGGAAATGCATTCCCAAGTAAATTTTACATTCTCCTTTTAGGATATTTATCAAACTTTGTAATATATTTGTGTTTTCTTCAACAGTATAATAGTAACCAACTATAATGACTAAATACAGGAACTTTTTATATTTAGATCCTTAAAGCCACAGAAAATTTAACTTAAATGTATGGACATATCTTTTGTAAGGACAAATATATTACCCTAGAATAACATTCTGTGAGAATAGAATAGAAATTCAGCCCTGACCAGGGTGACTTGGTTGGTCAGGCATCATCCCACAAAGAGAAAGGTCACTGGTTTGATTCCTACTCAGGGCACATGCCTGGGTTGCAGGCCTGGACCCTGGCTGGGGGTGTCTGAGAGGCAACCAGTTGATGTTTCTCTTACACATAGATGTTTCTCCCTCCCTTCCCTCTGAAAATAAGTAAATAAAATGTTTTTAAAATAAATAAATAAATTCAGAGAAAAAAAAAGAGAAGGAGGTAGGAATTCCAATGGTTAAAGAAGAGTCTATTCAGGAAGAGCAGCTGGGCACCCGGTGCACCAGCCTGCACATTTGTGGAGTTTCAAGAAGGTGGGCTTCAGTGGGGTGCCCAGGAGGGCACCATATGGACCCCAGCCATTTGCAATGCCCTTGGGGGCTCCTGGCCATGTTCCCCGGACTGGGAGCCACAGCAGAGGCAGATTTCACTAGAAAGTCCAATAACCGTATGCCTTTATTGTCTAAATCACTTAAGATGTGCAGTTCTCTACACCCACTATTCCCAAGGGTACCTGCAGTCACCTACAACTGTGGTTCAGTGTAGTTTTTCTTACCCTTGAACAGCACATGCTGCCCAAGGTTATGTTTCACTACATAGAGAAATGGACTCACCAGCATCATTCCCTAAGTGTGTTCACATCTTTTTAGTTAATTAGAGTGGTTGTGCTTAAAAATACTTGCTGTTTTGTAGATGTTACTTAGGAGGTACATTCAACATGGGAAGAAGTGATGATGAAATCCACTACTATATTAAGAATCATGTTGTGAGCAGAGGAGTATGTGGAAGCTACACTAATCTCCTCCTAGGACAAATCTGGAATTACAACTAAACTGAAGAGAAATCATCCAGAATAACCGACCAAACACAGGCTTGAGAGAAGCTTTACAACCACAGGCAGACAGAAGAAACCACTTTACCAAAGCAAGACTGGTGGGGAGTGCAGAGAAGATGTGAGAGAGCTGGCTGGGCTCCCACAGGCAGCAGCTGAAGTTCTGAAGGGATATTTCAGTGGCCAGGTGGGTTTCCCTGAGAACTGTCAGGTCTAAACCCCAAGCTGTCCTCCCCAGCCTACAGCACCAGAGCTGGAAAAGAACCCAGATAACATCCAGCTGTGAAAAGCAGAAGGGTTTCTGTCTGCCAGGGAGAGGTGGCTGGAGGCACAGAAAGCCTATTAAAGGGTCAACGCACAATATCTCATTTGCATCCATTTACCCTGGGCTCTGGCAGAGGGAGGGCAGAGTGGAATAGAGATGCTTGAGGGGAGTCCGGAGCTGGGGCCTCTGAGGAGAGAAATGAAAGAAGAGCTACCAGGATCCCTGTGCTGAGTCATCCCCCATTCTGCAGAAGCCATCTTTCTCAGGCAGAGCACTCCCCTCCAAGAGGCATCAGCCTGAGGGGAAGCAATAGTCCCGCCCAAAGGAATTACTCTGCCCCACTAGGTGGTGCTTAATTAGATTAACAACTGACCAAATGGCTGACTAGTTTAATAGCTACCGGTGGAAAACACCAAGAAGCAGCCAAAATGGGAAGACAAAAAATACAGGCCCCAAATGAAAGTCCAAGAGAATTCTCCAGAAGAAGCGCTAGATGAAATGGAGACAAGCAATTTATCACATACAGAGTTTAGAGTAATGATTACAAGGATACTCAACAGCATGAAAAAAGACTTAGAAACCATAAAAGAGGACCAGTCAGAAATAAAGAATGCAATATCTGAGATGAATAATATACTGGAAGGAAGAAACAGTAGGTTAGATGAAACAGAGGATCAAATCAGTGTTTTGGAAGAAAAGATAGACAAAACACCCAGCCAGAGCAGCAAAAAGAAAGAAGAATTTAAAAAGAATAAGAGGAGAGCTTAAGAAACATCTGGGACAAAATAAAGCATAACAACATCTGCATCATGGGGCTACCAGACGGAGAAGAGAGCAAGCAAGGGACTGACAACATATTTTAAGAAATAATGACTGAAAACTTCCTTAATCTGCTGAAGGAAAAAGACACACAAGTCCAGGAAGCTCAGAGAGTCTCAAACAAGTTAGACCCAAAAAGGCATACTTAAAATGACAAGGCTTAAAGACAAGGAGAAAATCCTAAACGCTGGAAGAGAAATGCAGGTAGTTACCTACAAGGGAGCACCCATTAGACTGTCATCTGATTATTCAATGGAATCCTTTCAGGCCAGAAGAGAGTGGTGAGAAATGTTCAAGGTGATGAAAAGCCAGGACCTACAACCAAGGTTACTTTACCCAGCAAGGCTATCATTTAAAATCAAAGGAGAAATAAGGAACTTCCCAAACAAGAAAAAGCTAAAGGAGTTTGTTAACACCAAACCAGCACTGCAACAAGTTAAAGGGCTTGCTGTAAGAAGAAGAAAAATAGAAAGAAATAAAAAAGGAGGATAACAGTCTACCAATAACATGACACTAAATACAAATCTATCAATAATCATCTTCAATGAAAATGGCTTAAATCCTCCAACCAAAAGACAGAAGGCAGCTGAATGGACAAGAAAGCAAGACCCGTATATGCTGCCTCCAAGAGACCCATCTCAGATCAGAAGATACACAGAGACTAAAGGTAAAAGAGATAGAAAGATATTTCATGCAAATAGAAAGGGAAAAAAAACTGTGCTAGCAGTACTTATATCCAACAAAATAGACTTTAAAACCAAGGCTATAGTACGAGACAAAGAAGGACACTACATAATGACAAAGAGAACAATCCAACAAGAGGATATAACCCTAGTAAACATTTATCACCCAACACAGGAACACCTAAATATGTAAAGCAAATCTTGATGGACATAAACGGGGAGACTGACAGAAATACAGTTACAGCTGCAGATTTTAACACCCCATTGACATCAATGAAGAGATCTTCCAGGAAGAAAATCAACAAGGGACAGCGGCCTTAAAGAACACACTAGATCAAATGGATTTAATTTATATCTTCAGAGTATTTCACCCCAAAGCAAAGAATATACATAATTTTCCAGTGTATATGGAATGTTTTCTAGAATAGAATTAAATTAAATTCATCATCAATAAACCAACAAACAACAAGTGCTGGCAGAGATGTGGAAAAAGGGAGACCCTTTTGCACTGTTGGTGGGAATGCCAACTGGTACAGACGCTGTGGAAAACAGTATGGAGATACCTCAAAAAATTTAAAATGGAACTGCCTTTTCACCCAATGATTCCACTTCTGGGAATATATCCAAAGGACCCCAAAACACTAATTCAAAAGAACATAAGCACCCCTATATTCATTGTAGCATCACTTACAATCACCAAGATATGGAAGCAGCCCAAGTGTCCATCAGCAGATAAGTGGATAAAACAACTATGGGACATTTAGACAATAGAATACTACTTGGCTGTAAAATAGGAAAATTTAACCTTCGCAACAGTGAAATACGCTAGTCAGAGAGACAAACCATATGATTTCACTCACACATGGAATCTAACGAACAAACTGAACTAACAAGCAAAACAGAGACAAACTCATAGACGGACAGCAGATGACAGCTAGTGAGGTGGGTGGGAGACTAGGGGCTGGAGGGATTGAGCAAAAAGGAAGAAGGACTCATGGGCATGGACAACAGCGTGGTGACCACTGCAGGGAGGGAGGTAGAAGGGGACTATATGGTAAAGGGAAAAAAATACAAAAAGATTCAATTTTTTAAAAGAAAAGAATCATGTTGCCATATTGGGAAGCTGTACTGATCAAGTTCTAGTCGCACACATAATAAAAAACAGGCATAAAGAGTGGTTATTTAAGTTTGAAGGCCAGTCCTTCTTTTCTGCCTCCAGGCCCTTTTGCTATTGACATCTAACTAACAAAATTGGGCTTACTCGAGAGTGAAGCTACATATTAAAAAAAGAGAGAGAAAGAGTCTATTGAAGTCTTCTGAATAGAAGATGGTGTGTATCAGGTCTCTGTGATATTTAGATTACATTGGTTATATTGGAAAGAATGATATAACAGCTTTATTTAAATATGTCAATATTTACAATAAGCTAGAAATCACATATTCCATAGCACTTCAATTATGATGAAAAATTTGAGCTATTAACTCAAAGTGTATGAGGGGTAGATGCCTTTAAGAAATTATTTTAGGCATCGGGTGAGCAAAAGGCAGAGTACAGGCCTCTTAAAGGGAAGCCCATCCCTCAGTTCCAGCATAGTCAGGGCCTTAACATTTTACAAAAGAAGCTAGAAATCTGGATTTTCTATGTACAATTTACCTTTCTCTGATATGCTGGTTCAGAAATTTTTTAAATAGCATTCAGGCCAAATAAAACACACATACGAGCCAACATTTTTTCTGCCTTGACTCGGAGCAATACTTACCACCCTCTGTCAAGTTTTCCACATACTGTTAAGCAGAACCCTCAGAGAACACCTCCTGGTGTGCCAGCACCATCCTGGGCCCTGGTGACACAGAGATGACAGAAACACAACCCTGCCCTCAAGGAGGACAGCCAGGATGTCATTGACCAGTAGACAACCTTTTGCAATGTCGTCTGTTCAATTTACTGCTGGAGTTAGATCCTGGGTGCAGTGGCCCTAGGTCCTTGGCATGGGTGGTTAGGGAATAAATGGTTTTATTGAACTTGTGAAGGCTGGAGATTGAAGAGAAGGCAGGACCAGAAGCATCCCGGATAACCAAGACAAGATGTGATTTCCATGTTGGTGGCTTGGCATGGCTACACTGGGGAGGCTCCTTGGGAGATGGGCCAAGGGAGACAGGAGCAAAGACCATGGCAGGATGTTCAGAAGCAAAGAACACCCACAGGGAGACAAAAACCAGCTCTGCTCCTCATTTTCAGTTATTGTGTTAAATGCAGGCACATGATAGAAATAAACCATTGAGACAAGATCCAAAAATAATCTTAACTGGGCATAAAAGCCCAGTTAAAAATTCTATAAAAATTCTTCTTTTAATCACTTCTGGGAAGCAGCTGAAAGGTATACAGCAAAACTCAGCTTGGAAGCAATCATCTTAATCTGTTTCTTTGAAAGATTAATTAAAACTGAGATTACCAGCAGCAGCAGATGAGGTGGGGGTGGGGGGCCAACCAACAAGAGGACACGGTTGAGATGAGACACGTTGTTTTAAGATCACAGAAACACAGCTAGGGGCCACACGCGGAGGTGTGCATACAACCTGCTTCCTCCTAGGCCCATGATTCAATTCCTGGGGGATGAGTGAAAACCGGAAACTCAGGAACAGCCCACAGCAGGCAGTGGGCAGTGCAGCAGGGCACCTGCGTAGCCTTGAACTCCCACCACCCCGCCCCCACCCAGCAACAGCTGCAGAAGGATGGGCTGAGCCCAGAGGAACCAGCAAAGTTAGCAAGGAGCACAACTGTTGCTCTCAACTCCAACAAGATTTTAACAACTTGTTTAATACAATTTCAAGGATCTGCTCAGCTCAGGCCTAGAGCAGAAGTACAGATAGTAAGAAACAACCAAAAGAGAGAAAACACTGTCGGCATGGCCCCTTCTCCACCGGAGGCCTACAAGAAAGCGAGTTTCCTCTGATGGAGGGCTGCAGGTTTTCAACAGGCAGCAAAAAGGAAATTGAACAGGAGACCCATGTAGAAATTCTGGTTGAGGGAACCAGAATTTGAACACATTGTCACTGGACATAAGCCCTAAATTGAAACATGCTCCATAGCACTCAACAGAAAAATAACAGTTTTGGCAACAGTTCCCAAAGCTCTTAATTCCACAAGAGGAATGGAGGAAGGCAAGAGGGAGGCAGCAGTGTGAGGAGAGGGTCCCCCTCCCAGGCCACACGTCCCCTCCCCACTGCAAGTCCACTATGGAATCCAGTTTAAGGAGCCCTGGACATGGGCTATCAAATACTCAAAAACCTAGTTTTCCTCGGTAAGTTTTCCCCTGACTACACAGCACATTCTTCACTGTGCTTGCCCTCAGAAGCCCTGAACTCCAGTCCTATCCTGATGGCCCTTGTTAGCCACCTGCTCTAGGGCATCTCTCTCCCCAGGTGCACACAGGGGGCTGGACTGAATTTTGTTAGCAGACAATCTCTTTGGTCTTTCTCACTCCAATATTCCCTCATTCTCCTGGTTCAGCAATTTCAATCCAATTTTGTATGAAATCCCCATGATAAATCTCATTCTAGACTTTTCCACCATGAATATTATGTATCCAGTGGGTACTTAGAGCCATTTTATTTTAAGAAGGGAAGAGAGCCCTGGCCTGTGTGGCTCAGTTGGTTGGAGCCATGTCCATAAATCAAAAGGTCACAGGTTCAATTCCCAGTCAGGGCACATGCCTAAGTTGCAGGTTTAGTCCCCAGTTGGGGACACAGACAGAAGGCAACCAATCAATGTTTCTCTCTCTTACTCTCCCCATTTCTCTCTCTGTGGAATCAAAAAAAGGCAGGAGGTGCGGGGAATCAGAAATCAGAATTCAGGAAAACACTAAAATTTGGATCTCGAATGCATTATTAACACCAAAGGTAGGGTTAGGCTTAACGGTTAAAAAGTACAAATCCTAGAGCAGGGCTCCATTTTCTCATCTGTAACGTGGGAATAATAGTAATAGCCACCTTACAGAGTAGTCACAAAGAACAAATGACCTACTTAGAACAAAATCTGACCCAAAGCACTATACATTTAAGTATATAACTGTTCCATTTACCATCAAAAGCAGCTACAGGTCAACTACACCCCAGTCAAATTGCAGGGCCACCATGCTACAGAGGGACGCTCACCTGGGGCAACACTGATACACAGCCCTGCTTCTCCCAGCTCCTGGGTGAACCACCTTAGGCCCCGGCAAGGCCCCACACCTGTCCTGCAGCTCTCACACCTGTCCCCTCTCCTGTGCTCCCCCTACCATGCCAGTTCGGGCCCCCCTCCCTGGGAAAACTGTGCCAGCCTTCCAACTCTCTCTGCAGGCCACCCCACCGTAATCCCCCTACCCCAGAGACTGAGGTCAGTTTCTAACATTACATTCTACTAGTTTCATCATCAGGATAGTCTACTAGTTTGTACCACCAGGTAAATTATAAATATTTTAACCTAGAAACTAAACTTGTCATGACCTGACCCCTTACCTACCTTTCTAACATCACTGGTTCTTCAGGTGTCCTCCACACCCAACTAACTGACCCACCTCTCCCGCTTCATGTCAACCCTACCATCTCCCACCACGCGCTTCAAGCCCAGCTCCTTCATCCTGCCTGCATCCCACCGCCGCAGCTGGACATCCCCCTCCCCAACCGACCATGCTTCAAAGTTGGGCTCATATTCTAACACTCCCCCCATGTCTCCCACAGATGGAATTAATGTCTCCATTTCTGAACTCATGTAGCATTTATCTCTGCTTAGGGAAAGCAGGAAAGTGTCTTGTCAGAGCCTGATTTGAATCCCAACTCTGCCACTTGCTACCAGAATGTCCCCTATCTCACCGAGGTTATAAGGATAATGGGGATAATATATGGAAAAATGGTCACCTTAGTTTCTCTTTACCTTTCCTCTCTTGAAGAATGTATTACTTCTCGAATTTTAACATAGTTATTTAAGCTTATGTTTTCTTCCTACGAATACTGCAAGTTTGTGAGTGCAGGATTTTTGTCTTTCTCTAAGGATCTAGCCAAGGCCTTACATTTAGTAAGAGCTAAAAGAAAATTCATTAAATGTATGAATAAATGGAACAATTTCTACTTAGTCCTTATATTATTTTTAATCATTCCTCATTTTAACCTATATTATTGTCAATGACAGCCACTAGCCCATAAATTTAGTATAGATAAAAAGAGTCTTCTACTTTGAGTCTTGAATGATTCAATCCTATCCATTCAAATTTATTTACTTTCTACTTATTTCCATCACACATCCTACTGCCAGAAACCACTGTGACTGGCACGGTGTGGCCCATAGCGAGCCGGGCTCCCAGTCCCACAACCGCCCACTGTACCAGCACTTCGCAGGCATCATAAATTTAACCGACTGGGTGTTTTGTTTTTCTTTTTAAAAAGCACTTGAAAATCATCATCCTGAAAAGGAATATTTTATTCATGCCAGTTTAACTAATGACAGGAAAATATTCAGTACTCAAAATGGAATGAAAAAAAAAATGGTCAGCATGAATTTCCAAAGGCATCTGGAAAACTGGCAAAAGAATTAAGAATGTGCAAAGCAACCGGTGATCCCAGCTGGGGTGAAATTTCCTTCGTGTGCAAACCCTGAATAGAAGATAAGCTTCTAAGATTGACTGCCTGATGTTTTCTTTATGCACAATATCAACCCTAAGACTGCTTTAGGAATTCCCAAAGACGATCCTCTGGGAAGTTCATTTACATAGTGGTTCTGATTTAACCAGGAGAAAGTACACCTATGTCTTATCCCCAGGGCCCCCAACAGGCTTTAACTTAAAGCAGTTGATTTTGTATGGAGAATAACAAGAATCCAAGCAGAAGTCTGACCTAAAACAGAAGTTAAATCTTCCCCCTATACTCCTTATGGTCAAAAGACTGAAATGCTGCCTCTCAGCGTTAAAGTGACCTTGCACCTCGAGGTAGGGCATGCCACGGCCAGGACTAAAATGACCTATGAAAAGAGTACCCTTCTCACTGGGCTTCTACAGATGTGCTACAAGAGGCTATGCTGATTTCACACACTCCCTTGACCTCAATCCACATGGAGGGTGTCAAAAACATCAGAAGATCTCCCTCGTCAGCTGGCTCAGTTGGTTGGAGCGTCGTCCCGTGCACCAAAAGCTTGTGGGTTTAATCCCCGGTCAGGGTGCATATGGGAGACAACCCATCTATCTCTCTCTCTCTCTCTCCCCTCCCCTCCCCCAAATCAATAAACATATCCTTGGGTAAGGTTTAAAAAAAAATTAAAAGATCACAGGTGGCAATCAAAAGCCAACAGATTTTATGACCACTTTGTTGTCAGCCTCTCTCCGAAGAAGAGTCTCAGACAGATAACAGCTGACAAGGGTACCAAGAGTTTTCTTTTAAATAAAACTTTCAAACTCGAGGCCATTAACACTCACTGGAAGTAACTGGACGACAGCCAGCCAGGAAAGGGCACGTTACTAAAACTGGCCCTCCAGCCCCTGAGAGGCTCAGGAGAATTCTTCCTGCTGTGCAGAGAGGAGGAAGGAAGGTCTGGCAATTGAACCAATGGCACAATAATTAGGTCACGTTCCTGCTTCGGCCTGGATAGGGCTACTCAGCTGCTCCAGGCCAGCATCTGGGAGGCGCTGTGCAAAGCCAAGTCTGGCTCTCTGATCAGCATCTCTCTGTGAGGCCTGAGGTAGGTACCACTGGCCATACACCTCCAAGGGGAGCAGGATGCTGATAACCTGAAGAGTGTGTCCCCAGGGCCATGGGCAGAACATAGCCCTAGGTCAAAGTTCACACCCAGGGCTTGCACAACATGAAAGATACACACATGTGACATACCTACACCTGACAGCCAACAACCCCCACACAAACCCCTCAGCTTACTTCGCCACCACATACTGTGTGACACAGTTCTTCCCACCAGAGCTGAAACAGTGAATAATCAGCCCCTTCTCTAACCAGGCGATCTTGCCTCCTTTTCCAGGGTCTGCAGAATGAAACTCCATGAACTGGAAGCACTGTCCATGAAGTGCGATTGTGTCTCCAGCAGCTCCCTGGGATGTAAGTCATGCAGGCTGAATGAAAATACTCCTCACAATGGAAACTGCAAGCCTTGCCTGGATCCAAGGCTCATAAAGCATCTTCCTCCAACAAGAGTCTTTGAGCAGAGCACTAACGTGACTCGGGAGCAGGCTCACACCCATTAATGCCATAGCTCATGACGTCTCAGAGTATGATGTTTTTCTTTCCACAGCAGACAAACGTCCACATTGGCAGAGTTTTTCTAAAATGTTGTTGGAACCTAGGCGATCGAAGAGCTGCTTGTGAGCCCTCAGAAGCCTTGCAAGTGTGGATTTTTCACAGTTTATTAATTCAAGAGGCACACTAGATGAGATGCATTTAAACCCCTGCAATTAGCGGGTCAGAAACTCTTCCTGTGCCTCCGAGCAGCACGCAACAGGGACACAAACACTAAGATATGACAAAAACATTTCCTGGAAAAAGAAGGCACATCAGATTATTTCAGGGCTTTCTTCTCTTCTGCTTTTAATCAGCTTTACTTTGACACCATTTATTTGAAGACAGAGGATCTAGAAGCTGGAGACTGAGGGCAAAGCTGAACGTGAGAAAACTCATAAGGTTCCATGGTGACTTGGGTAAAATTCTACAATGACAAGGACCTCAAAGGCTCCTCCTCCCAAAGCAGAGAGAAAAACAACCCAGTGCCTCCAAAGAGTCTCCCAGAATATCAGAGAAGGAGCCACTGACACAAACATCACTGAAGCGTGGACATCTCCTGGAAATGCCAGCTCCAGGAACTGCCGCGAGCCACACAGGAAACACCAGCCGCATATGAGATGCTAAATGGCAGATGCCCCTAGACAGGAGGGAAGCTCCGGAAAGAAATTGCTGAGGTTTCCTCTCTCCCACGAGAGGCTCCATTTCCTCGCTCACTCAGGAAAGCAAAAGAGGGAGAGACAGGCATGAGGGAACGATGGTTTCCCTTTTTCAAATGAACAAAATATTCCAGAACTTAGATTCCAAAAGACAGAGCTAGCATGTTTTAAGCAGTTACTATGATACATATAGACAACATTTAGTAAGAGCTTACAGTCCCTACATATTACACCCATTTCAAGCTCTCAATAAAAGTTAGCTATTGTATTATGTATATGGGGTGTGTGTGTGTGTCATTATTCTGAGAATAGTAATAATTGGAAAATGAAATATGTGAACGTAAAGTTATCTTCTTAGCTCCTTACTATTTTATTAAAGTATTAAACCAGTCTATTATATGTAAATTGTACATAAAATTTATTTTTCTAATAATGAGTCCATAATTAGCGTAGAAAATATAGGAAACAAAGCAAGGCAAGAAGGAGAAAATTGAAGCTATCCATCATTTTAGCGCCCAGCGATGACCACGGCCACTGTAATCGGTGTACACACTTCCAGCCCTCTCCCTATGCCTATAACTACGAATGCTCTTCCACAAAAGTGGGATTGTGTTATTTGGTAACTTATTTTTCACATCAGACAGTATATTAAATGTACCCATGCTCTTAAATAATATTCTTTATCATGAGTTCAAGTCTGCAGAGTGTCACATTCTGTTGCTGTGTTGCAGTTTATCAATTTTGTTTTATTAAATGAGTTGCTTCCAACTGTCAATTAGTACAGAAATACTAGTGCATAGATAAATGTATTTTTATAAAATCTTTATTGAGCTATAATTTACCAACTTAAAACAATTAAATATTTTTAGTATCTTCACAGAATTGTACAATCATCATCACAATCAATTTTAGAACATTTTCATCAGGCCCAGAAAATACCTCATACTCTTTACAAGTCATTCTAGGGGGTATTATTTCTCCTCAAGCCCTTCTATCTTTAGTCCTCAGCAGCCATTAATCTGCTTTCTGTCTCTATAAATATGTCTATTCTAGACAGCAGACATAAACAGAATTATATAGTGCGCAGTTTTGTGTGACTGGCTGTTTTTCATTTAGACTACTGTTTTCAAGGTTCAACTATATTACAGCATATAGCAGTACTTCATTCCTTTTTATGGCCAAATATACCATTGTATGGATGTACTACATTCTGTTTACCTGTTCACAGTTGGTGAACATTCAGGTTAATGTAGTAAGTGGGAAGTAATATCTCATCATGGTTTTGATTTGCATTACTCTGATGGCTAATGACGTTCAGCACCTTTTCATGTGCTTACATTTGTATATCTTCTTTGGAGAAATGTCTATTCAGATCCCTTGCTCATTTTTAATTGGGTTATCTCTTAATTACTGAGTTGTAAGCATTTTATTTTAGATACAGGTCCCTTATCAGATTTGCAAAAAAAATGTTCCCATCCTGTGAATTATCTTTTCACTGTCTTAATGATATCCTTTGAAATATAAGAAATTTTGGAAGTACAATTGATCTTTGTATATTGATGTCGTATCCTACAGCCTTGATGAACTAACTCATATATTAGTTCTGACAGATTTTTAATGGATTGCTTAGGAATTTTTTCTCTATAAAATCAAGTTATGCAAATGGAGATTTTGTTTGACTTTTTCCTTTATAATCTGCATGCCTTTTATTTCTTTTTCTTGACTAGTTGTCCTGGCTAGAGCCTCCATACTGTGCTGAATGGAAAGGACAGAAGCAGACATTTTTGTCTTGTTCCTGACCTTATGGGGAAGAATTTATTCTCTTACCACTGAGTGTGATGTTAGCTCTGGGAGAGGAATTCTTAAATGTTTTTGTTGTGGGAGGGTTAAAAAGGTTATATCAGTGTTATATCTATTCATAAGAAATCCTAAATATGTCTATTTCCCAATGTGCAACTCCCACAATATTTAATTCTCTAACATAATTTCAGCATCCTTTGTACTTATAATAAGTAAGAAAGGGACAGTGACAGGCTAAAGGAAATCTCAAGTAATCCTGAAGTCCAAGAAGACTTGAAATGGACAGATTTAAGGAAATCAAATCTCTATGTCTGGAAAAATAAACATCTGCTCACATAAAGCCTGAATAATGAGCATTAAGTTAAAGTCAATTGGACATTTCCTTGAGTTCACTGAATTCAGCCTCTCAATTCACTGCTGAAAGGAAGACTTTATTCTGAGCATGCCCTGAAATTCTGTGTTGATTTTCCTGCTTCAGTTACCTAAGTTCTCATTCCATTGCTCACCCAAATTAACTCTAAGTAGCTTTATGATGCCTAAAAAAATGGTAAGATCTATTCTAATTGTATTGAAACCTGTAAATTCTAGAACAAAGAGGGATTTGACAGTTACTTAATTTGATTATTTAGTCATACTAGATATTTCAGATCAAAACCTACACCCTGAAACCTGGATTATCCAGTTTGACCCTCTGAAAAATTATATTAGAGCAACATCTTGGTTAGCTGGCATGCACATGAGGAGGGATAGGAGAAACCATCTGGACTTTAGAAGGCCTGCCTTCCAATCCTGATCTTCCCAATCCTATTCATGCATCCTTGGGCAAGAGACTTATCCTGCAGGGAAGCTGTGAAGATTACATGACACATTATTCATAGAGTTCCTGGAACACAGTAGGTGTTATTATTACTAGTAGTAGTATTTCCTAACTAAACTGCTCCGAAAATAGATTAGTCTGGTCCATTACAATTTCTGGTTTTCCAACTTTTATGGCTGAAACTCCTAAACAATCTGAGTATTTTTTGTGTCTCTGTATTATGATAGACAGTTACAGCTTCCATTTCATTTCTAAGTATTTCATCAGCAAGATCCTATGTAAGCTACCAAAAGATGAGTCAGGCTCATCCACAAGTAGTTTATAATCTAGTATAAATGATCATGATACACACCATAACAACTTTGTATGCATTATAATCACACAATCTTACAGAGAGAGAAGGTGCAGGAGATGGAGCAGGCTGTACAATGAGTGACTTAATACACAGTCTAAAACATGGTTTTCATTAATAAATTTCGAGCATGAGCTTATACAATTGTTGTTTATCTGCTTTCCTTAAGACGGTAGCATAGGAAAAAAGCCAGTAAACTGAAAATTTTATTCTGACCTCATATCCCCATGCCTCCTGAAAGGTCATGTCTACACCCCGAACACCAACTAGCGATGGCACTGCCAAACTCCTCATTTCCCCCATTTGAGCATGCTCCTGGCAGAGGCTAATCAGCATATCTGAAACTGTCTGATTAACAAACTAATGAAGACTGACCAGCTCTGCTCAAGTGACTCAGGCTGCTTCTGTCCTGTGGGCACACCACGGCCTTCACAAAATGCCAGCTGTGATTCTAATCCACTCAGTGGTTTGCTCTGTCCACTTAGGATAGCTTGAGAATGAGTCTCAAGACAATATATTTTCATAGCTGTGGAAACTGTATGCACCTGATAAGAGTTCCTGTCTCAAAAGGGTTAGCACCGCATGGCATGCCATAAAACAACAAAGGAGCAGGCTCTGTGCACTCTGCGGCAGTCACTAAGAACGAAACATGGACCCGCAACTTGCGCTCATTTCACAGTCACGGCCTGGACACTCCCATGGCTCATCCAGGTGCCGGGCTTAGCTGAGACACAGACTTTCCAGAACACAACACAAAATTTAATTAAACTGTTATGAAATAACTATCATATATAACTAGCACGCACGCGCATGCGCGCGCGCGCACACACACACACACACACACACACACACACCAGGCTGTCTCATAACTAGCAATGTCAGCCACAGAAAACCATTCAACAACTAAAAGTCATCAAGCAACAACAGAAAAAAGAAAATCCCACAATAATATGGGGGAGAGGGGCTCCTCCTACACAGGGTCTCCTGGAATGAAAGCAGGCCCCTCAGGCAGGAGAGCCTGGCTCTTGCCACTGAGGGGGGAAGACCACATGGTAATAAAGCACCAAAAACAATGGCCACTCCAAGAGCTGACTGTTGATTAGTTCATTTCATTGCCACAACAGCCTAAGACAGGAGGTCCTGCCTACTACATTCCTTAGCCACCCTGAGATTTTGATAAAGAATCAGGAGCAGGGCAAGAAGAAGGAAGACAAAGTCATTTTTACTCATTTCAAAGAAGATTGGTATCTGGAATCCCAATGCACTAATGGAAAGAGCCCTACACACCAAAGCTCTGGAAGTTTGCAATGAATCTGCTACCTTTGGCTGTGTGGCCTCTGTTTTCTCAGCCTGAGCAAAGAATGAGCTGTTCACAAGCCCCCTCTCCAGAGTCAACATTCTGAAGCTTGAAATCTAACAGGTCCCTACAGCTGCTCAAGGTCGCATGCGGCCCGCATGATATGAGCCCTGTGCTGGGCCTGGTTACCAGAGGAACATGATAGAAGACGTTTCACAATAAAATGCTGTGTTTTTCTAGTCCTTCCTCCCTCCCATTCAAGATCTCTCTTGGAAGGATTCAGATTTTCATCACATTTGCCCAAGCCAAGTTGTGAGCACACCGGGAAGGGTGCCGTTTTCATTCTGCAGCTTTGCAAGGTACCTGGTCCATTGTTAGTGCTCAACATGTATACAAAACTGGCCTTCTTTTACAATTGTTTTGAAGGCACAGCCAGTTCTTCTCATTCCCATCTCCTTTTTATTTCTCTAGGTCTAAGGAAAAAGGAAGGCTTTCGACTAAATCAAAATGGGAAGAAATTCATAAAATGCATTAGCTACTTCACACAGGTACATACTTTGGTTTCCATCTGAACCTCAAACCATTCATTTTAACCCAGAGAGGGATAAATGACCACCTAGCCATTATATCATTACTAAACATGTGAGCCTTAAATTAGTTGGTAAGTGCTCTTTAATAATATGCTGATTTGAGTGCACCGTGATAAAAATCAATCATCCATTTTATAAGGGCAGCAATCCCATGAAAAGCTGAATGCTATTATGCTATCTGCTTCATAAAAGAAAGGATTTGGGGGCCTGGTTTCTGTTGTCAAACTGAAGAGTTATCACATGAAATAGACTATAAGTGTGACTGAAACCTTGCAATATTCTCAACCTTCATCTCATATTTGGAAGCTGAAACAGTATCACAATACACACTCTGCTGGAGACAGGCCTGAAGGAAAAAGGGTTTCACCAGATACAAAACCAGAGCTGCCTCCTCTTCATGTTCTTCCCATCCTGACCCCACTTCTTATCCAGGCCAAATACCTGTTTCTTCTCACTTATACCCATCTCTCATCATTCCTTGCAACCAGAGCCTTAAAACACAGTGGATACATAGCCCAGGGACTGTGACATCAGAGAAGAAAACACATGAGCGAACGCCTACCTATTCCCAGCTCTGCCCAACATGTAGCTGATAGCTCCTTGAGGAGAGAAGTGGTTGTGACTTTTTTTTTTTTTTTGGTTGTGACTTTCACTTTTGTATCCACAGGGCCTGTGCCATAGTACCACTCTGCATGTATGCCTGTATATTGAACTGCATCCTCCCCTCTGTCCAATCTGACACACCAAATATTATTTCTGGCTACCCTTTGATTTATCAGTTACCAGGATACTTGGCAATGCCTACCCCTTCCTATGCAAGGACAGCATTTCTAAATAACACCCCTTTTCTAAAGTTCTCCTAAAGCATTATACTGATTTATCTACTTTATGACACATTTTTTGAGAGCTTGTTTGGAGGTTCTAGTAGGGGAGCGCAGCTACTCGTATACCCTTGACCAAAGACTGATCCTCTCCCTCTAGTTGGGAACGTCATCCTCTTCAACCGAGCACACACAGCTTCGGGAGGGACACACATGGATCGGTGACGGAGGAAGGGGACACCCGCCTAGCCAGCCAGGTCAGCTGAATCAACCCTGGCAATCAATGGGGTGACAGATGTCACAGTCAGATCGCCCTTACATCTGTATGACACATTTTTTAAAAGATACCTAGATGGGCATTAGAGGAATCACATTTGGCCATGAATCAGAGTGGCAAAAACTGGCCTTAAAATGAAGTGATTTCAGCTAACATTTATTGAGCACTTAATATCATACCATGCGTTATGCAAACTAATAATATTAACTTACTTGACTCATCTCACCAAAACCTCATAGCAATCCTATACCATGTGTACCATTACTATCCCCATTTTATGAATTATAAATAGAGGCCCAGCATTATGCAGACATATGGCTGGTGAGTAGGAAAACTGGAACTTAGGCCTGGGACTGCTCTATCACACCCACAGACCACCCCCTGCTTCTAAGGTCCATGTAATACAAGAAATCCTGCAGGCCACAGCATTCTAGGAACACCTCAAACTTTTGCCAAACAGAGCCTTAGAGATTTCTTTTTTATATACTTAAAAGTGTATGCCCATACCTGGGTAGCATTTTCCAGCCAGGATATCACAATACAAGACTTTTCCAAACATGCAATAAACCTTAGTAGTCAACAAACTTTTCCTTTACATATTTTTTATTGTTGTTCTATTACAGTTGTCCCAATTTTCCCGTCGCTCCCTCCTGTCCTACCCACCCCTACAGTCAATCTCAACCCTGTTTCCCACGCCCATGGGTCCTTTATACATGTTCCTTGACTAGACCCATTCCTTTCTTTCCCCCTTTATCCCCCTCCCCCTGCCCCTCTGGTCACTGTCAGTCTGTTCCTTGTTTCTATGTCTCTGGTTCTATTTTGCCCATTTGTTTTGTTCAGTAGGTTCCTCTTATAAGTGAGATCCTATGGCATTTGTCTTTAATCCTGAAACACCAATCCAAAAGAACCTATGTACCCCAATGTTTATAGCAGCACTATTTACAATAGCCAAGGGCTGGAAACAGCCTAAGTGCCCATCAGTAAATGAGTGAATCAAAAAACTGTGGTACATTTACTCAATGGAATACTACACAGCAGAAAGAAAGAAGGAGCTCCTACCTTTTTTTATTATTATTTTAATTGTTGTTCAAGTACAGTTTTCTGCCCTTTACCTCCATCCCAGCCCACCCCCATCCCCAGCCAGCATGGATGGAACTGGAGAGTATTATGCTAAGGCAACAAACTTTTTTAACCACTAACCCTATGAAAATGTTAATTACTCGGTAACACACCTTTGATATTAGACTCAAAGGAGAGGAAGATTTTATAATTAAAAGTGTCAGATACCTATGTAACTTGCAAAACCCAGTGAAATGAAAATAGGGTGGGGGGGGCTTCTTATTCAAAACATATTTAGAATTTCAAGACAAAAGGAGAAACATATTACCTGAAGCAAGGGGGCCTCTGAATATGGGCCTCTGTGCAGGTTCAGGAAGCTGGCCACAGACAGGATTGGTGTCCAGGACCCCCAAGGTCACTTTGGACTCTAGGAAAGAGGCTTACCGAACAGGCTGTGAAATGGCTCGTGAGCTCAGCTGCAGGTGTCGGAGGCTTTCTCCAGATTAAACCACATGCAATATTGAAATCTCTAACTGGAATGTTAAACAGCTTGGCTCCTGATACCTCTGAATATGAGCTCAATCCAAGATACACTTTTAACTGCTTCTTATGCTAAGAAGTTGCCTGTGACAGCAGGCAAAGGTCATCTGGCATAGATATCATTAAAGAAACAGATTTCAAAACATATCCTAAAGAGAAATAATGAGCACTGCTGCATACCATACTGGTATAGCTTTCTCAATAGAGCAGGTGTTCAAACTTTTTAATATTCCTATTGGTTATCTCTTGGTGTTTTCTAATTAATGAATATATAAAGGAACCATGTGAGGTACCTAATATATAATGAGGCCTTTATTGCACACCTAATAACGGTTTTTTATTATAAGCCCTGAGAAAAAGTAAATCTGATCCAATAAATTTTTGAAAAGCACAATACATTATAACAAGAAAAAGAATCATTTTAGTGTAAGCAGAATAATAAATTTTTTTTCAAAAATTAAAAAAAAAAACTTGAGTAAAGAGGACTGAGACGGGACTGAGACGGGACTGAGAGACTGCCCCCTAGTCACTCAACTGCCACAGTAACCAGCTCAGCCCATTTGTACAGGAGGGACGGGGACAGAAATCATGTTCTCATACATGTTTTAGCCATTTGAGAAAATAAACCAGGCTTTGTCTGAATTTCTAGATATCTTCCTGAATTTTCCATAACCTTTTGCTAATGGATACCTAAGCTATAAATGATGTGTATTTTTTTTAAGTTTCATAAAACACTTCATTACGTTTGCCAAAACCCTAGGGTGAGCACTCTAGTTTTTTTGTTGCTTTTTATTTGTTTTTGTAAATAGTTTGATTCAAAATCTCAGGGTTCTCTTGATGTTTTAAAAATTATTTTCTTCATTTTGCCAGTAGAGAAATAGCAAAATGTGTCCCTGACCTACAAAACAGTTATTAGGCCCATCCCTGTCTCGGCACAGGGGTTTCCGATAAGGTGAGCCAGGTCCCAGGCTCCAGGCACCAGCATCCTCCCCCTCAGATTGAGTATAATACAACTTCAGGTTCAAGGGCAACACCTCTGAGCTTCCTGAAGAAAAGGGTGGCAGAATGGAGTTCTGGAGACTCAATAATAATGGTCACAACACACAAGTACACACATCTTTCTGCCGGCACCCCCAGGACCAGGCCAGTGGTGCGGATTCCCAGAGCACACACTGGAAAAGCCTGTTCCACCTCGGACGGCACAGCTGTGAGCTGCACACAGTCTTCCAGAATCTTCTTCAGAAAGATCTAGGTTCGAATTGCTGTCCTGTGACTTATGTGCCCTGAGGCCAGTCAATACTCCACAACTGTCAAGCAGTACTTAATTCACAGGTTATGGGCTGATCAAATGACCCACCAAGCGGTCAAGTGTCTAGTGACAAGCAGATATTCAAATATCGGTAGCCACTGTTATTCTTTGCCAAACAACCTCCACACCTTCCCACTAACGCCAGCCCTGGCAACCTCCTCAGAAATTCCAGTACATTCAGAACATAGGTGTTGGCAAAGGAGAAACTGTACATTTTCTCCCTCAGAAGGTCAGAGCAAGGAAAACTTTCACCTCAGAGTCAATGAATCTGGGACACCAAGACAAAGAATTTGTGAAATTCTGAGGGAAAGAACACCAGGAAATGCTACTGGACACGCCGAGGAATTTCTCACCCTGTCTGCAGTTGTGAGGACAACACATCTCCTGAAGGAAAAATAATGCAGTTGACAACTACAGCCAAGGGACCTCCTTGGGTTTTAAATATATTGGCATGCAGAAAAAAGTTAATGAAACCACTAAAGACCTGATTTGCAAGAGAGAAGCTGAAAAAAGCCAACTAGACACTGCTTCCATGAGTAATCTCAAGACTGCAACAAGCCACATATGAGAGGGAAAAATTCAAGAAGGAAAAATGATAGAAAATAGTAATATTTCACAGGATACCACAGGACAGAGCACACCATGGCTACTCAATTTATAGAAGGGCGTGGTGATCCAATATCGTTTATATTTAGCTTTGGACCATCCCGCTGAGGAGGACCCTTTTTTAAAGCTTGACAAGTTTGCTTTCTCTGAGCACAGTCCCAGTGGCAGACAAGAGCAAGAGCCTGCCGACAGGCTGAGAGGGGAAACACAGAGTAGCCCCACAGATTAAAAATCCAGCCCAGTTAATCCACAGAGTGAGCAATCCACATGTGGAAAAGTGGTGATGACTTAGACAAAATAGGAGGAACAATATAGGAAGCTAAGACAATATAGGAGGAACATTTTCTGAATTGCTTATCAGTTATGAAAACATTTAGAAAAGCAAGCTTCCTAAGAGACCATGAGACAATTTCATTACCTACGTTTTTTTTTTAACTGAACCCAACTCTCCACCTATTATTACTGAGCATGGAAGGTACTGTGGAAGACACAGGGGAAACCACCTCTGCACGAATGCCTCCCACTCTCAAAGAGCTTTCAGTTGTATCAGATAAACTGTCACAAAGGAAAAAGCTTGGAACAAGGGACCCTCAATGGTGTGATTATAAGACTGGAAGGACAGAGGCCAAGAAGCCCTAAGTGGTCTGCATCCATCTAGGGAGACCTGCTGGGAGAGATCAGACTGAACAGAGCCCTGGGGACTGCTGGGTAGGTGATGGCAGCAGGAGATACTGCAGGAGCAGGACACAGAGGATGGAATGGGAGTCTAGCACCACTGTAGGGCACAGTGCGGGGGAGGGGGCTCCATCTCTCATTTGCCACTGAAGCCCCAGCTACAGCATCAGTCATACCTCAGAATTTAACAACATTCGTTAAATCAGCGATTTTTGACTGGTGTGCCACAAGAATTTTTAAAACACACTGTACCTGACTATTCATTCAGGGGCACTGGCCTCTTTTCCCTTAGATCGCCAGATAAAAAATGACAACAGCCAACACAATAACAGCTGTCAGGTGTGAATGAATCAAAATTATACCTTTTTTTTTTGTCGGATTGGTAAACTTATTTTTTGGTGTGCCACAGAATTTTAGTAATTAGTTTATATGGGCCATGAGATGAAAAGGTTGAAAATCACTGCACTGCCCTGGTGAGTGTGGCTCAGTTGGTTGGAGCGTTATCCCACAAACCAAAAGGTCATGAGTTTGATTCCCTGTCAAGGCACATGACTGGGTTATAAGTTTGGTCCCAGGCTGGGGTACGACAGGCAACCGATTCATATTTCTCTCTCACATCAATGTTTCTCTCCCTCCCTCTCTCCCACTCTCTCTAAAATCATGTCCTCAGGTAAGAATAAAAAATTTTTAAATGTTAAAAAAAAATCACTGTTAAACTAATACAGGATCACCATCCATTGGGAAGTGGTTCACTAGAGAAGCTACATTGGAAAAAAAATCTCAGTTACCAGCTGTTATGATTCATCTCTGTTACATCTGTTAAAAATTATTCCCCTTCCTGAGAACCCTAAACACTTGGCACCATGTCTTTATCACCATGTGGTATTCGGGTACACATCCAATTTTGTCTAAGAGTTCAGAGGGCAAAATTTACCAACCTGGACAAAAATGATTCTTTAAGGGGATGGCTGAGGGAGTTGACTTTGGCTCCAGACAGGTAAACCAGGTTCAAATTCCAGTTCTGTGTGACCTTGACCAAGTTACTTAACCTCTCTGGGCCTCAGTCTCCTTATCTCTAAAATAGTGATAACACTGTATCTATTTTATTGGCCTGCTGTGTGGATTTAATGTGAAAGTGCATGTAATGTAAAATATTGTACTTGGCACAGGGTCTAGAACCTGGTAGGTGCTCAATGAACGTTTGTTATTGTTATTATTATTATTACTATTACTATTACTATTACTATTACTACAACTGTATTCTGTTGTCTTACAGAAGCTGCCATTCTCTTTGGCCCACAGCAGGAACTCATTAAATACTAAGGAATGCTACCTACTGTTTTTCCCTTATGACTTCTGGAACTTTCTTAGGCAACATCTCAGCTCACCTGGGCCCCAATTCTAGAGAGGGGCTCTCTTCTCGGCTTCCACATCATATGCCCCCATGGAGCACAATCACACTGAATTGTAATTACACATTTATTTGTCTCTCTGCCAAGAAAGTTCCCTAGAGACAGGAATGAAGTTTTTTTTCTTTTTCTTTCTTTTTTAATCAACACTTCCTTAGTGCCTGGCCTGGAGAAGACTCTCAATCTATACTATCCATTTAATTTTTTTTTTTTTAAGAAAAAAACATTGGATTTAGTTTCACAATTCTCAAGTCTTAGCTGATGTCTGCCTGATGGGAATAAATGAAGGCACATCTCCAGGTGACTTTGACCAGACTAACTCATTCAAATTTCTAGAACCAGGAAAAGTTCAAGTTTCTCTCATTACCATGGGGCAGATGGGGCTTGTCAAGAGTGGCCTGATTTGCTTGGTGTTCAATAAGCCCAGGAGCTTTCTACAAGGTTAGGATCTGTCTGGAATAAAACCCTCCTTCCTAGCTATGCTGGGAGCCTACATAGCAGCCCCAAAACTCCAACTTCCTGGAGAGCTTCTAAAGTTGACCCAAATCATAGGACCAGCCAAGTTAACTGAGGTTTCTGGAGGCCCCGCATGTTCATGACCCATTCCTACAATCCCAGGATAAGGTTACACTTGGGAGATAGACATTCAAGAATTTTTACAAGAGAGGACAGCCACCAAGAGCAGCCTGGGACTGGGGAGAAGACTCAGAGGCTGCCACACCCATGCCCCCATTAGGACCGGGCTTAGGAGCTGAACGAGCCAAGGCAGGACCTCCCATGGACAGCGGGCATAGCCCCTCCCTTGCCTGAACCATCTGAGCAACAGAGGAGCGGCGGCAAGAATGATGCCCCAACTAGAAGAAAAATCCCATTCTTCCTAATTGGGGCTAACAAGGTCCACAAGGACCATCGGAATCACAATGAGTATGGTCATCAGCAGCCAGAGCTAGAACATACTAGGCCTTCACAGTATTTCTCACATAGTAAGATTTCAAAAACTGTTTGTTGAATGAAGGCATGAATACATGAATGCTATGGCTCTGGCTGACTTTCCTGCCTCCAGCCTCCTCTTGTGTAATCAACACTACTACCATTCCTTAATTCTAATCCAACCCCTGTGGTTTTCAAAAATTCTTTCCCATCTCTTTCTCTAAGCTCATTCTAATAAGATACAAACTCTTTAACACTGACCCATAAATGGCTATCAGTGCTTAATTTATTACACTTGAGAAAATGTTGTGAGCCAAACGAATGACTCTCTAATGTTATTCCTCAAGGCATCAGGTAGATTTTCAATGAAGCTAAAAATCGCACTATGAGTTCTAATACCTATTTGCTTAAAACATCAAGTCAATGCCCCTTTATTTAGCATCTATAATATGTAGCATGCATTATATCTCTTACTGTTTTTGAAGCAAAATCTCACAACAAGCTGGAAAGGTGGGTACTGTTATCCCCACTTCAACACAAAAAAACAGAAACTCAAAAAAGTTATGTAATTTGTTCAAGGCCTCACAGCTCAGAAATGGTACAGCTGGGATTTGTACTTGGTTATTGTAATCAAAGCCAGTGCTCCTTCTTTTATTCTGCTTATTATTCATTTACTCAACATACATGATGAAACATGTAGGTATTACATACGAGCTAGGTGCCACCTGTGCGTGAGACCTGCTCCACTGGCATGTGGGAGAGCCTGGGTATATACTTTTGCCCCAGGTCCTCCTGACTCACGTCTGGGACCCTGAAGAGATCATGGGAGCCTGCACTCTGCCCTCAGGTCTCTGACTGTGGTTCCCTCTCACCAACCTAAGGACACATGGCCTGAGAGCCAGAGCACAAAGAGGGAGCAAAGGCACCCACTGTGCAAGGCTCCAAATCTCCTGTAGAGCCAAATGCATCCTTGGGAGCTCATTTTTGCAGCACCTGCAGAGCATATAGGAATGCAGAGACAATGCCTACAGCAGGAAAGTTCTAGCAGGCCCAGTTTCTTCTCTGGAAACCATCATCAATGCTAATGGTGATGGGACAATGACTCAGACCTTCGCTCCTGCCATCAGTCGGGAAAACACAACAAGCAGCAGCCCAGCCAAAGCACCAGAGTCCTGAATGTGGCCAAAAGTAACTGTGGGATTCGGGCAGGCCACTTAATCTCAAAGCGCCTCAGTTTCACAGCCCACAAGACAAAGGAGCTGGTCTAGACGATCCCCATTTCAGTTAGAAAGACTTCCCCTTCTCATTCCAAGAATGAGCTGAATGCAAAACACAATGTTCTAATGAGAAGTTAGCTTGAAGGTTTCGGGTGTGAGCAGTTTGGCAGAAGGCAAGACTGTGCCTATAAGTCTTGTTGTCTGTTCAAGCTGCCATGAAAGAATACCACAGACTGGGTGGCTTTTAAAAAATAGACATTTCTCACAGTTCTGGAAGCTGCGAAGTCCAAGATCAAGGTGCTGACAGATTTGGTGTCTGGTGAAGGCTCCCTTCATGCTTCACAGAGAACCATCTTCTCACTGTGTCCTCACAGAGTGGAAAGAGTCAGGGAACTCTGTGGGGTCTCTTTTATAAGGGACTAATCTCATTCATGAAGGCTCCAACCTCATAACTTAATTACATCCTAAAGGCCCCACCTCCTAATATCACCTTGGGGGTTAGGTTTCAACATAGGAATTCTGGGGAGACAAACACACAGTCCACAGAAAACAAAGTGACTGAGAAGTTAAGCTCTCTGCCCTGCCCCAGTCTGGCAGAGTTGGCCGCCCTTGGATATGAATATGTTTCACCCCCTTGTCCCCACAGGTGCGTCAGCCCACTGGAAGTCAGCGGAGCAGGGTCTCCTGCTGGCAGCAGGGTCTCCTGCTGGCAGCAGGTTCTGCCCACTGCCAACTATGCAGACTAAGAGGCAGCAACGAGAGTAGAGATCATGACAAGAATCCCAACAACACCATCACCACCACCAAGCTAATGCAAAATACTGACACCATGAAGAAAATCAGACACCCACAGCACTCAACAAAGACCGGCAGCCCTATATCCAGAGCTGACATTCAACCATGCGCACCGATTTAATCAGATGAGCTAGCAAAATATTGAAATACGTTCACACTGAGGAGTACATAACTACAGCCCCATCCTAATCCCGTAGGTCCTCCCCGCAGCTGGCCTCTGGGGCCCGTCCTGAGATCTCCCCACTTCCTAGAGGGACTGTTACCCAGCACCCTTCCAGCCAACTAATCAATACTTACTCTCTTGCTTCTACTCATTCACATTTTTCAGCTTCTCTACTAGGAAGACATGTTGCTTCTATAAATTTTTTAAGTTTTTCTTAAAGCACTAATCACTTAAACACCAAGAACGAAAACAACATACACATGAATAAAGCCAGCAAATATATACTATGAAACACTGGGTTTTGTGCTGATGCTTTCAAAGCTGACTATGACCCAACTTCTGTGGAAACCCTGCTCCAAAGATGATAGCCAGGTTACAAAGGGTGCATGACACTAACATTTATGAGAAAGAAATAGTGTTAAACCTACAATCTTTATAACACAGTAATACCTTCTATTTGAATGAAGCCTCATTATATGCATTTATCTCATTCTGGACTCAAAACAGGTCCGAAATGTAAGCAGGTATAATTCAGATGTGATTACCCCCATACAACAAACAGGGTAATCAAGACATAGAGAAGACCAGGATTTCACAGATCCTCAGTGACAGAGTGGGGACTAAACTCAGATCTCCTGGCTCTCCTTCCTTCAGAGGTATGTCCATGTCACCTCACACCCTCTCACAAGAACCTAATTCAAGAATTTTGTAGCAGGTTGTTAAACCACGGGTAGCTTAGAATTGTTCCGAATGAGAGCATTTACACCATGGAAATCAGCAATAATTACAAATCAGAGCTGGTTTGCCAGCACACAACTGATTTCCAGTGGTCTCCTACTGCACCATGATACATCCACCGAAGGGGGAGGTGTGGTTTTTCAGTCCATCGGTATTCTCTGTTCCCATCGACTCCACAAACCAGATTGGAGCAGCATGACATGAGAGAAAGAGCACTGCATTAGGAGTCAGAGCCTCTTCAATCTCCACCTGCCACTTAGCAACCTTTTCACCTGAGTCATTTAATTTCCCTGAGCCTCCATTTCCTTATCTCTAAAATGAGGGCAATGGCTGCTGCCCGCTCACAGGGTTGCTGTAAGACTCACGAGGAATCATGCACCCACCATAAAAACACTCACAAACTGAGCAGTACCACGCAGCTGTGGAAAACAGTACGGCAGTACCTCAAAACCTGAGCCTAGAATTACCATATGACCCAGAAATTCCACTTCTGAGTATACACCCAAAGAACTGAAGGTAGAGGCTCAATGAGACATGCGCACACCCACATGCGCAAAAGCCCTGTTCACGGGAGCCTCAAGGTAGAAGCAACTCCGGGCGTCCATGGAGAGACGAATGGAGAAACACAATGTGGTCTGTCCACAGAGTGGAATATTATTCTGCCTTAAAAAGGAAGGGAGTGCTGACACGTGGTGTTATGTGAATAAACCTTGGGGACATTACGCTAAGTAAAATAAGTCAGATACAAAAGGATAAATATTGCATGATTCCACTTACATAAGGTGCACGGAGTAGTCAAATTCATAGACGAAGAAAGCAGAATGGCTGTTGCCAGGGGCTGGGGGAGGGGACATGGGGAGGGAGTGTTGGGTGGGGTCAGAGTCTCCCTTTGGGAAGACGACAAGGTTCTGCAGATGGATGGGGGTGATGGTCGCACTACAGCGGCTGAGGTATGCACCTAAAAACGGTTCCGATGACGGATCTCAGGCATTTTCTACCATAACTAAAAACAAACACGCACACAAATATGAGGTCTTGATATTATATTCCAGTGTCAAAGGAACTGAAAAAGCACCACAAAAGCCAACAATGTTTTTTAATCATTCCGAGGACCACAAGCTCCACTTTTGCTGACCAAGCTAACGCAGGCAGGAGGAATCAAAGCAGTGCCAGGCTTGCACATCACTGCCAGAAGCGGGCCGTCCCCAACATTTACACCAGGTCTGCTCCCCAAGCTCACTGTGAGCTTGTTGTGAGAGCCATGTTTTTGTAGAGAAGTGAAATTTTTCATGGCAGTGGGGACCCTACTGAGGCCCAGAGAAGCCCTAAGTCCCTGCCATGGCTGAAGTACAGTGTTAACAGCCCAGGCCAGGCCCCAGGGCAGGGCCAGTGCTGGGGGAGGCGGGGGAGGCAGGGGAGGAGGGAGAGGACACAGAGGCAGCACCACGGCAACCTGCCCTTCCACCCGCCTGGGCCGACTCCAACTGGTGTTGTGATGGTTGAGGTCAGTGGGCCTGGGGTCCTCTCCCCAGAATGCCTCAAAACCAGAATTATCTAGTCTCCCTCCTGTCTGTCATTCAAACTCTAATTCTCTCTGGTTAAGTGTGGGAGACAATGTACTTTCTTTAAAATCCCTTGCATCTTAAATGACTGGTCCCTCAACCTCTCCGAAGATATTTCCCTCAACCTCTCCAATGTTTCAAGGCAAATTTCAAGCAGTCATTTTTATTAGGGTTAAAGAAGTGTCAGCCCACACTGGGTGAGACAAAAGGAGGTTTGCAGTTGTTCATGCAGAATACCATAATTAATACAAAATAGTACAAGAATAAACTGTTTCACATCCTCATGACTGCAGACCTGCTTTTGCCCCTCCCTGTATGTGGGAAGACACCGGGGGCCGGGGGCGCTGGCCCTGCCTGGGTGCCTGGGGCTGCATCACTCCACCAGATCTCCCACTGTGCACAGCTTATCTTCCCTCCACCCACAAGTTTTCTAAAGCTACAAAGGTTTGGGGGGAGCGGGTTTGTTTTGTTGTTGCATTTTTTTTCCCACAACACTGTGAGCCATGGAGGGAGGGGACAGAGCTGTGTGGGGAGGTAGGCAGGAGGGCTGGGGACTGCTGAGGTGTGGTTGACCATGATACCTTCAGGTGTCCATTTCCAGTACCAACTCCAGTTTGGTGTAAACAGTCTCAGTGATGTGTGTCGTGGTCACGAAAGACAGAGAGAGGTCCCCTCAACAAGCAGTAACATCAGCTACTTTCAGTTTGGGAGCCTCTTCTTGCCCTGCTCACCCCAACACATGGAGGCCCTAATAAATTGTGACCCAAAGGCCTTGTTTGGCCACCACAAGGGTGAAAGTGGACAGGTCAAGATGAGGGCTACCTCTCAATTCAGACATGAGCTCCACAAGCATCGTGTCTACATCCTAGGACCTGGGAAATTAATCTTCTGAGATCCCCCACCCCCCATCCAACAGGCCCCTGTAAGGACATTTTTAAATAAACTGTTATGTATGTTCGTGTTGGTATATGCATACACTTGCTGCCATTTTTAAACGCTCTAATATAAAAACAGATTCAGCACATCTAGATTTTAAACTGTAAAATTCCACCATGTAAAGACACTGTAATAAGAAGTTACTTAAATCCTTTTAACATCTCAAAACATTATTTTCAGAAAGAAACAAAGCAGAAACACTGAAGCAATTCTCAGTGAACTGCCTGTTCAAGAAAAAAGCATGGTGACGGTGAAGAAGGGACACAACTGCACCAAGACCTCTGTCCACGTAAGAAGACAAAGGAGTGAGAAAAGACCCCAGCACAGGCTGAGGTAAATAGGGACAGATTAAGACACAGACATGCACACACGCAAGCCAGCTCAGGGTGCAGGAGAGGTGCAGAGAGGCAAAACTGGCAAGGTAACTGGAGGACAGAACAAGCCTGTGATATATGGCAAACTAGGTCACTCCACCACACAAGCTGGCTCGGAGGATGCTTCAGACCAAGTGCTTGGTTAATGCTAGCACCATATTGAGCTAATCACTCGCGGGAAGCGAATGTTGAATGGCTCAATGGGCCACCCAAATACGCACAAATGGCCTCTGAGGAGCAGTGTTCCAGCACCGTGGGGACAAATGAGAGAGAACTAGCGTTTACTGAGGACACAGTCGTGGACCATGCACTGTACTGTACTAAACAGTTCCCGCACACCCTCACTGAATCCTCACTACAACCCTAGATGAAGTGCTAGTCTTACCCTGTTCTACAGATGAGGACATGAAGCTGAGAATGGCAAAACAATTGGCCCAAAACCTTGTAGCTAGGAGGAAGTGGACCCAGGATTTGCATCCATGTCCCAGACCCTTCGGAGTCTACATTCTTAACTGCTCAGTTCTGTGCTGTGGAGAACAACCAGCAATCATCCTGCCCTGGCTCACTGACAACTTGTGACAGTTTCTCACCATGGCCTGGGGGGAGGTTAAATATGCACCATTCCGCATGCCTGCAACAAAAACTTCCAAAATCAATCTCCAACAGATACTGACATGTTCTTCCAATAGTACTGGCCCTGAATATCCATAGGTAGTCAGCCTCAACCTCAGCTGCTGAAGGCAGCTAAAGTTACTGTTCACTCAATCCCAACTATATCCTAGGCAACTCTATACTTCACTGGATCCTTATAAGAACCCCACAAGGCAGCAACTTCCATTTCCCATCTTAACTGGGAAAGATCAAGGAACCTCTCCAGATGCATATAGCTATGAATGGCTGTGTTACAACTACCTTTCTATTATTTTTATTCATTGCCTCCTGATGCCTCCCCTACCTGGCCTCAGCCAACGTGCTGTCTTAAAGCCTTATACTCAAGATTGGCTTCTCCAAGACACAGAATCCCTCTGGTTCTGAGTCCTGATGAAATAGTAGGAAAAGCAACACAAGGCACACAGCTGATCACTGGAGACGTGGAACAAATTTCATCTGCTATAGAACTTGGCCTGTGGCATCCATTTGAAGGTTACCATTGGTCTCATTGGAGCCTGAGTAATTCATTCGCACATAATAAATATGCATAATAAACATGTTTAAAAATGAAGAAGGGTCTAATAGGACATGAGCCCAAGGAGAAAGTGATATCCGGCACCATAAAAAGTCAAAGGGACATCCTATTGAGATACTCATTGGCGTATTTTACAAAATTAGGACCAATATTCCAAAAATTTATACGGAACTACAAAAGATGCCAAATAGTCACAACAATCTTCAGAAAGAGAACAAAGTTGGAGGAATCATGCTACCTTATACCAAACTATACTACAAGGCCATAGTAATAAAAACAGCATGGTATCCCTGGCCAGTGTGGCTCAGTTGATTGGAGTGTTGTCCTGTATAGAGAAAGGTCATGGGTTCGATTCCCAGTCAGGGCATATGCCTAGGTTGCAGATTCAGTCCCCGGTCAGGGCGTGTACAAAGAGGCAACCAATCAATGTTTCTCTCCCTCTCTCCCTCCCTCCTTTCCCTTCTCTCTAAAATCAATACACATGTCCTCAGGTGAAAATTAAAATAATAATAAAAAAGAGCAGCATGGTACTGCCATAAAAACAAACATATATATCAGTGGAAGAGAACAGAGAGCCCAGAAATAAACCCATGACTTTATGGTCAACAAATATTTGACAACAGAGGTAAGAACATACAATGAGATAAATACAATCTATTCAATAAATGGTGTTGGGAAAATTGGACAGATACATGCAAAAAAATGAAACTAGAACATCTTATACTACACGCAAGAATAAACTCAAAATGGATTAAAGACATAATGTTAGACTGGAAACCATACAAACTCTAGAAGAACCATAGGCAGTAAAATCTTGGGCACTTCTCATAGCAATATATTTTCTGAAATATCTCCCCAGGCAAGAGAAACAAAAGAAAAAAATAAACAAATGGGACTACATCAAACTAAAAAGTTTTTGCACAGAAAATAAAAGCATCAACAAAATGAAAAGACAAACCACTGACTGTGACAACATATTTGCCAATGATACATCTGATAAGGGGTTAATATCCAAAATTTATAAAGAACTTATAAAACTCAACACCAGAAAAAAAACAACAAACAATCCAATTAAGAATGGACAAAGGGAGGACTTCGCCAAGATGGAGGTGTAGGTGGACACACTGTGCCTCCTCTCACAACCAAGATCAAGGACAACAAAACTATAGAACCAAAAAAAACCAACCAGAATAGATAGAGGATTGAATTGTACAGAAGTCCGACAACGATTCACCCAGACCAGTAAGAGGGGTGGAGTTAACAGCCAGAGGAGAGGGGTCACGGCGGGGGAAAAAGCAGTAGCTGGTGGTCCTGGGCACACAGGCAGCAGTTACCGAGCTCAGGGAGGCAACAAGCAGACCAAGCAAGGTGCGCAAGGCAGCTGACTGCGGACACACGTTCACACTCGGATAAACCAGGCAAAAACGGGCAGCGAGACAGACTGTACAGCGCAGGGACCTAGTACTGGGAAATAAAACCTAAAAAGCACCAATTGAGACCACTTGTGGGGGTTGGGGTGCTGGGAGAGAATCCCAGCCTCATGGGAGAGTTTGTTGGAGAGACCCACAGGGTCCTAGAACATGCACAAGCCCACCCACACGGAAATCAGAGTCAGA
>PVKU01001577.1:152297-288247 GCA_004027475.1 Anoura caudifer
AAAAAAAAAAAAAAAACAAGGATGGCTCAAACAGGAGAACAGATTGGGGCCCCAGAGCTAATTCATCTAAGCGACTAAGAGGTAGCCAACCTATCAGATGCAGAGCTCAAAGCACACAGAATTGGTTGATTTTGGTTGCAAATTAGATGAACAAATGAAGGCTACAATAAGTGAAATGAAGAAAAATGCATAGGGAACCAATAGAGATGGGAGGAAAACTGGGACTCAAATCAATGGAGTGAACCAAAAGGAAGAAAGAAACAACCAAACGGAAAAGAAGGAAAAAACAAGAATTCAAAAAAATGAGGAGAGGCTTAGGAACCTCCAGGACATCTTTAAATGTCCCAACATCCGAATTGTAGGGGTACCAGAAGGGGAAGAAGAAGAGCAACAAGTGGAAAACTTATCTGAACAAATAATAAAGGAGAACTTCCCCAATCTGGCAAAGGAAATAGACTTCCAGGAAGTCCCTAAGCTCAGAGAGTCCCAAAGAAGTTGGACCCAAGGAGGAACACACCAAGGCATATCATAATTCCATTAGCCAAGATTAAAATGAAGGAGAGAATTCTAGAAGCAGCAAGGGATAAGGGCACAGTGAACTTCAAAGGAGTTCCCATCAGACTGTCAGTGGATTTCTCAAAAGAGAACTTACAGGCAAGAAGGGGCTGGAAAGAAGTATTTGAAGTCTTGAAAAGCAAGGACCTATATCCAAGATTGCTCTATCCCGCAAAGCTGTCATTTAGAAAGGAAGGGAAGATAAAGCGCTTCTCAGATAAGGTCAAGTTCAAGGAGTTCATCATCACCAAGCCCTTATTATATGAAATGCTAAAGGGACTTATCTAAGAAGAAGATAAAAAAATATGACAGTAAAAAAAAACAGCAAATTCACAGATATTAACAACCACACCTAAAACAAAAGCAAACTAAGCAACCAACCAGACCAGGAGCAGGAACACAGAAATGGAGAGCACATGGAGGGTTAGCAACAGGGGAGTGGGAGGAGGAGAGAGGGGGAGAAAAGTACAGAGAATAAGTAGCATAGATGGTGGGTAGAAAATAGACAGGGGAGGGCAAGAATAGTGTGGGAAAAGTAGAAGCTAAAGAATTTATAACACATGGGCATGAACTAAAGGGAGGATGTGGGTGGGAGGGGGTGTGCAGGGTGGAGGGGAATGATGGGGGAGAAATGGGACAATTGTAATAGCATAATCAATAAAATATAATTAAAAAAATAAAAATTAAAAAAATTTTTAAAAAGAATGGAAAAAGGACCTGAATAGACACTTCTCCAACAAGAACCTACAGATGGCCAATAGACAATGAAAAGATTCTCAAGATCACTAATCATTAAAGAAATACAAATTAAAACCACAATGAGAGCCCTGAAAGTCTTGCTTGGAGCATCATCCTGTACACCAAATAGGTTGCAGGTTCAATCCCCAGTCAGGGCACATTCCTAGGTTGCCAGTTGGATCTGGGGCATGTATGGGAAGCAACCAATCGATGTTTCTCTCACATCAATTTGTTTCTCTCTCTCTCCCCCTCCGCAACCTTTCTCTCTCAGGAAAACCAATGAACATATCCTCAGGTGAGGATTTAAAAAAAAAGAAAGAAAAAACCACAATGAGATATTACTTCACACCTGTCAGAATGGCTATCATCAACAAATTAACAAACAACAAATGCTGGCAAGGATGTGGAGAAAAGGGAACCCTAATGCACTGTGGCGGGAAGGCAGATTGGTGCAGCCACTGTAGAAAGCAGTATGGACTTACTTCAAAAAATTAACAATGGAACTGCCTTATAACCCAATGATTCCACTTTAGGAAATTTATCCAAAGAAACCCAAAAGACTAATTCAAAAGAATTAGTGCACCTCTATGCACCCCTATGTTCATTGCAGCATTAATTATTGTACAACAGCTAAGATTTGAAAGCAGCCCAAGTACCCAACAACAGATAAAAAGAAAAAGCTGTGGTACATTTACACAATAGAATACTACTAGACCATAAAAAAGGAAGGAAATCTTACCCTTTGTGACAGCATGGATGGACCTAAGAACATTATGTTAAGTGAAATAAGCCAGTCAGAAAAAAACAAGTACCATATGATTTCACTCATATGTGGAGTCTAATGAACAAAATGAACTAACAAAATAGAAACAGACTCACAGATACAGAGAAGAGACTGACAGCTGTCAGGGTTGAGGGGTAGTGGAGCTAGATGAAAAGTGAAGGGATTAAGCAAGCACGCGTGCGCACACACACACACACACACACCCCACATAGAGAACAGTGTGGTTGTTACCAGAGAAATGGGGTTGGAGGAGAGATAGGAGAGGGTAAAGGGAATGTAAATGATGACAAAAAAGGACATGACTAGGGGTGGTGAATGTACAATATATAGATGATATACTATAGAATTATACCCCTTAAACCTATATAATTTTATTAAACCATGTAACCCCAATGAATTCAATAACCACCATGAACTGACAAAGAAGATCAGGATGGCACCTCTCCCGGAGTTCACATGTCCCCCCGTTTACCCACACATGCACTGGATTGGCCATCCTGAGTCAGAAAAGAACCTTGGGTCAGCTGACTATGGGACCAGGCTTCATGCTGGCAGCCCATCAACAGCTCCTTTTCCAAATAATGAGTCCCCCCAGCAGCCTGTGGGCTCCCTGATAACCATGTGAAATCTGGTAAGGATTGGAGGCTTGAGGTCTGCTGCTCTGGGTGCCAGCTAACCAGTGATGCAACAATCCCCTGCTGGACCAATGCCTTAACCCTCCCAGAGGAGAGAGGAGGAGAGAGATTGGAGGGGATTTCAGGAGATTTATCTGGGAGAAAAGAAAGATTAAAGGGATTTACAGAGACCCAGCCAAAGACAAACTCAACAAATTAACCCCTCAAGTCCTCCCCTGAGAGGACACTAATGTCCACTGGCCCAGGCTGATTATAGTCCATTCAGTTGACAAGTTTGAGCCAGAAATTCCTGCTTGAGACACAGTCTTCATGAGCCCCTCTGGGGACAAGCCTATCCAAAAATGCAACTTCGAAAACGCTACCCTACTAGTCAATAAGGACACTGGAGTTTATCTCTTTTCAATCAAGAAAAGCTTCAGTTTGCTCCAAGTACAGTATAGTACATCCTCTCAAAGAAAAGGCTAGCTGGAGTTCTCATGTTTATTATTTTTCACCAAACTTTGGGCTGTAAATTCCCCAATCGAGAAGTTACAAATTCTAGGCCCACCATCAAAGTGATCTGGACTGATAATTCCAAAGGCAAAAACCTGCATTTTCACAGAAAACGAAGCAGTTCTTCCAGCTGCTAAAATGTCCACCTATCCTGGCTTTCCCTCTGTGGCAGAAGAGGAGATACTTCAAAAGCCCTTTCCAGACACAAGATCTTGGAAGGTAGGAAATTCCCCTTAAAATGTAGCAGTATCTCACAAAGAGAGTCCGGAACTCTAACGGGCATGAGCTTACCCTCTAAACTAGGGGTGCCCAACCTTTTGGCGTCTCTGGGCCACACTGGAAAAAGAAGAGTTGTCTTGGGCCACACGTTAAATACATTGTGACATGTAATCACAAAAAAAAAAAAAAAAAAAAAAAAAAACCACCTCATAATGTTTTAAGTAAATTTACGATTTTTGTGTTGGGCTGCATTGACAACCATCCTGGGCCGCATGTACAAGCCACAGGTTGGACACTCCTGCTCTCAACGGTCCCCAAGGGCTTCTCAGAGCATGGACAGGTGCTCAGAAATCCTTGGAAAAACTGACCCAAGCCACCAACGATACCATTCTCTCAACCCGGGTGAGAATTTCACGCCCCACATCCAACCCCTCCAAATGGATCCAGAATCCAACCACTTCCCATCACCTCTATCTGCATCCCCCAGTTGTAACCCACCACCATCTCTCCTCGGCAGCGTTACAATGGCCCACCAGCTAGTCTCCCCTCTTCTGCCCTTTACACGAGTTCCTCAACACAGCAACCACAACCATGAGGGACACACCTAAGTCACATCAAGTTACTGCTCAAAACCTTCCAATGTTCCCAATTCTTTAGAACAACGACAATCTTTATTAGGGTCTACAAGGCCTCGGTGAGCACCCGCTCACCCCTGCCATGCCTCTCTCACCTCAGCTCCCACTCTCCTTCCCTGTCACTCACTCAGTTCCAGCCACCCCAGCCTCCTTGAACTCCAGGCCTCAGAAACACAGGCACACTCCCACCTCAGCCTTCAGCCCCTGCCGTTCCCTCCAACTGGCATATTCTATCTTCAGCTATCTGCATGGTTCCTTCAGCTCTTTATTCAAATATCAGTTTCTCACAAGGCCATCCCTGGCTATCGTTCCTCGAGGTGTAATAACTCCCACTCCAAAAAATCCCTTTTCCCTGATTTATTTTTCTCCCTAAAATGTATATACTCCATGTTTTAATTATTCATATTTTTTATTTTCAAACTCCCTCACCAGAATGTAAGCTCCAGGAGAGCAGGCATCTGTTTGTTTACTACTAAATACCCCCACGCAGTGCCTACAATATAGCAGGTGTTCAATAGATACTTCTAAATGTGTAAGAGGCTGAATTGATATCATGCCATAAGGAGGAGGAGGAGAAGAAGGAGGAGGAGGAGGAGGGTGGAGGGGGAGGAGTAAGAAGAGAGAAAAGAAAAGAGAAAAGAAAAGAAAAGAAAAAAGAAAAGAAAAGAGTGATGATGACTGAGAAACGCAAGCTTCTAACAAATATTGCAGCTGGGATACTCTTGGGTAGAAATCTAGGAACTTTCCACCCATTTTCCTCTTGACAATGTGCTTAAAATATTCTCCCAAACTCTAAAATTCAGAGTAAACCCAAAGTAAATACTATTTTAAAAAATCAGGCAGTCAAATATACAAACTACCTCAAATAGCTTTTTATTCTCCCTCTCTCCCCCTACATATACCCCAAGAAAGAACAGCTGAGTGTATTTTCCAGCTGGGACTTCAAATAAATCAATCATATGTGTGCTCAACAGGTGTACTGAATGAGCAATTTCAGAATAAGGAGTGAAAGTATTATACTAGTGGGAAAAGATAGTGCTTGCCCCACAGAAACTTCTATTTATACCCTTCCTAAAACAGCACCCAGCAGGCTCTCACTTAATAAAAAAGAGAACACACTCTGTAACTGACACTAAATGGGATAAGTCTTCCCATCCTGAGCTGTATCACTTCGCCACTAGCTTGTGCATAAAACTATCCCTCCAAACAGAATCATCTGCACCTGGCCTCGCATAGCAAGCTCCTGAAGAGCAGCAGCAAGTGCCTTCCTTGTACAGGTGAATCTTAAAATTTCAGGGTTGTCAGGGCACTTTAAAGCCATCTCATCTTCCCTGCCCCCATGATTTTAGGGATGAGGAGGCTTGGCAAACGACCCATCAACCTACAGGCCACACACCCCATTAGTGGCTAAGCCAGACCAGGAACCAAGGCTCACATCCTCCACCACGCCTGCTGCAACCCCCACAGACAGCAATTACTTCCACGTAAAATGTTTAGTCTCTAAGAAAAGCATGTACTCAGACCCCGCAGAGATGAAGATCTGTTTTCTAGGACATGCCAGTTCCTATACTCCAGGGGAAACGAGGTCTACTGGGAGAATCCTGTGTCGTGCCAAGTATTAAGGCCTTCTCTACTCAGATGCTGTTCGAGGTGTGGAAATTACAGAAGTGACCTCCATGGGCCTGGGGTACTTCCTGGATACCACACCAAAGCTTTCTTCCTATCAGTATACTTCCCCAAAACCCCCTTTTTTTGTTTTTTTGTGTTTGTTTATTTGTTTCAGGTGTTAAAAGATATCCACAGTACAGGTGGCCTAAAGGGCCTCAGCAAATAGGCCAACAGAAATGTTTACACTCCTAATTTGCTGTTACACAGTATTTATCTGCTTTCACAGTGTGCCAAGGATCTGACAACATGTCACTGATTAATAAATAGTAATTAAGTCTTACCACCTTATTAAGAAATAAGGGTAGGTTCCAGGATTCCCTCTCAAAGGAAGCCACACTGCAGCCCACAGGTTAAGTACGAGGTTTGTCCTGAGCCTGACTCAGAGATGTATCTGCTAACCCAGGCCCAAATCACAAAGATGGTTTTCCCCCTTGCTGTCCTTTGCTTCCTCAACTTATTTTTCCTCCCTCTTGGGCCAGCCTTCACTCCCATTTGTCACCACCCTCCAGCAAGGCCCCTCTGACCACACAGACTAAATAGCTAGACCCTTAAGCTTCAATAATAAGTGTTCTGATCTGCAAGGAAAGGTACCTGGATCAGGCAGGCAATATCAAATGACAAAGCTTGGCAGAGTGCTCACCGGGCCTTTATGATTCTTTATTTGAAAAGCATTTCAACAATACAAACTGAAGGTCTGGGTCCCGGCAGGGCTTTCTTGCCTTAGAATCTTAAAGGCATATGGTAAGACTATACTTTCAGGGGTCATTTCTGTAGTTTGTTAAAGGCATACGGTGAAGGTGTAACAGTGACTGGGCCGGCAGAGTGCCTTGGAAATGAACCCCAGTTGTAATCGTTGATGCCTTTGATTCATGCCAGGTTTCGTTATTCCATATCCACACTGATGGCACCGGAAGTGACCTCTCTATTTAGACTCAGGACGTGGCCCAGGGTGAAACAGGCATCCTGAACTTCAGACCACTTCTAGAAAGTCTGAAGAAACAATGGTGATAACCCAAAAGCTTTGATATGTTACAGATTTAGATAACAGGTTACCACACAATTATGTTTTCTTTACATTAATATTAAGATTAGCTTTCCAAAGACTAAAATTAAGTCACACTGTCATTAAACATTTGCCATTACATAACCCACAAAGTGGCTCAATCCCACATGGATAATCACAACTTGTTCTGCCGAGATTCACGTGTCAGCTCCACCACTTAATAACTAGCTCAGTTTGGCAGGTCACTTTCTCTTGCCTAGTTTTCCCATCTGCCAATTGGGGGTGATAGTAAATACCTGTAAGGTTCTTATGAGAGTAAAATGAGTTAATACATGTAAGCACTTAGAATGATGCCTGCCACTTAGTATTCATTTCATAACGTCACCCACAATTACTATTATCATTATGTCATTGAATGAAAACATTTTTATCATTTTATTGTGAGTTTCATGCTTCTAGAACTTCTGCCAGCACTACAAGACCTCAGAGGGTAGCTCCTTTTCAAAGAATTCTTTTTAAGGCAGAAGACAAATCTTTGGGACCCCAACAGAGACCCATACCCAAGTTCATGGGGAATGTGGCCAGAGTCCAGGAAGTTGTTCTGCAAGAGCCGCTAGTCTCTCCAGCACCAGGAGACAAATCCCATCCTTCCCAGCAGTGGAAACCACCGCAGTCATTCCCAAGCAGCTCCTGCGATAGCAGAAGCCACTCAACAAAGCCACAGCTCACTGAGCCTCGGCAGCCTGCCACTGCAGAGGTGCAGTTTTGGGGCTCTTCTGGGGAGCAGCAGTACTTAGGGGACACTGCATCAGTCCGCCTGAAGGCTACAGGCAGAGGGACCAGTGTGAGGGGCTCAGGTGGGGACATACCATGCAAAGGGATGCATTCTCACATGAGGGAACTCTACTCTCTCCAGTCCCTCGATCCACTGTCACATAATGGGTGTAGGGACCACAAATAAGGGCATGCTTTTAGTTTCTCAGTAACCTGAGATCTCAGAACCACAACCCCAAACCCAAATAAACCTCAACAGTAATTTTTATAAGTTTTCTCCAAAATTGACTCCTTAATTGGCCGTGCTGAGAGGCAGCCTCAAACCCCTCATGTGAACAGGCCAAGTCTTCTCCGTTTCACTGCAATGAAGACGGACCATGTAGACACACAGGTGCCCTCCCTGAAGCAAAAACGCACAAATGCTAAGAGACCCCATTCTCCACCTCAGCAAGTGTGCCTTCCCAGGAATCAGAGGCATAGCTGAGAGGGCCACCTGCACAACTTTGCTCTGGGGGACCCACTGCAGACATGGGGTGGTGTGTGGAAAAAATGACCAACTATAGTGGACCTTGAGTGTAGGGCAGAAGACAATCTGGGTTTGGAAATAGGTTCTGGAAAAGCAAACAAAAAAGGTAAGTAAAGGGGGAGGGAGGAAGGTAGGAAGGGAGGGAGGGAGGGAGGGAGGGAGGAAGGAAGGAAGGAAGGAAAGACTAATTTCTTAAAACACCTCCTTCTTTTCTTTCCAGCCTAATCAACACCTCCCAGAACCCCTGCAAAATGTCCAGTTCATGTAGCATGTGTGTGAATATATACTGACAGATACTGGTCAGCAGCAGATATTGATCACGTGAGGGGAGAAAACACTTGAACTGCAGATTCACCAGCAGTGCCTGATTTTCTTCCACTATGAGCCTCCCCAACTATTCTCCTGCCCTCAAAACAAAACAAACAAAAACCAACTCCTGGGCAGAAAGGGAACAGCAGCTGATCACAGCGGCACACGCTTGCTGCATTCATGCCATCGACTTCCGATTATTCCTTTCTTGAGACGCAGCCACGAGCATCGGACTAAATACAGCCCTGGAAAGAAACCGCCTGCACAGCGACACTCACGGACCTTCCCTCGGAGACGTGCACCCTGGCGTGAGCAGCTGAGCCTCTGTGAAACGGACACACGCTCAGGTGAGGCGCTGCCCACACGTGACTCTGCACACTGCGAAATTCTTCCCTTCCACAAACGCGTGGCCATCCAAAGTCTTGCCTACACCTAGTACGTACAGATGTCAATTCCGTAAGAATTCATGATGGAAAGACAGAAATGGGAATGACTGAAGCCCGATTTTCTCATGACCACGTCTCTGGTTGACACGGTGCGCCCCTACACACGGTGAGTAAACGCGCACAGCCAGTAAACAGAAAATACACCATCTCAGCACATAGTCACGAGTGGGTAGAAAGAAGTCGAGAGGGTGGCGGTGTCAGGGGAAGTGTTAAATAGCCTGCCAGCGGGGACTGTCCTCCCAAAGCCCAGAGCTCCCCGTCCCAGTAGCCGTGCCCACCCGCGCCCGCGGCGCAGACCCACGCGTTGGGCGCGCGGGGTGCTCCGCAGAGCTGAGAACCCACAAAGAGAACGTGGCGACCAGCGGTTCCTGAGGCGGTGGCGGCGGCATTGGTGACAGCGGAGCCGCCTAAGCACCCGTGGCCGCAGCCCCCTCCACCCTCTTCTCCCTGGTCCCCACTTACGTTCCGAGGGTCTCCTTGAACTCGAAAATTTTCTTGATGTCCTCCGCTTGCTTTTTCCAGGAGGAGCTGCTCTCGCAATTCTCCCGGGCCATGGCAGACTAGGGGCGGCGTGCGAGGCAAGCGGCGAGGCGGCGCGGCCGGGCTCGTGGGGCCGGGGCGGGCGCGCTGAGGAGGGGGCGCCGGGCGGCGGGGGTGCAGGGGCGGCGACGCGGGCGCAGGGGTGTCCCAGAGGGCCGGGGCCGGCGGCGCGGGGATGCTCGGGGTGGGAGCCGGAGAAGACTTGCTGCAGCGGCAGAGCTTCCTCTTCTGCAGTTTCCTCTTTCACTCTCGCCGCCGCCGCGGTCCCTCCCTGGCTCGTATTTCTGCTCGCCTCTGACACAGACTTCCTGCCGCCGCCGCCGCTCGCCCGGCTTCTTTGCCGCGGGTTGCCAGCCTCACTTTCTGCTACTTTCTTGCCTCCCTTCTCCGCCTCCCGGCCGCCCGCCTGCTCCGTCCTCCTCCTCCTCCTGCGGGCTCCCCGCCTCTCTGTACGCCCAGGCCACCCCCGCCCCACCCCACACCTCCCCGCCTCCCGCCTCTGGCGCTGCCGCTTTCGGGGATGTCCTGAGCCCGGAGCGCCGAGGCACTGCCCTCAGCCGCCGGGCCACCCTTCTGGCCGCCGCGTGTGCCCTGGTGCCAGAGAGAGGACAAGTGTGGGGACCCGAGCAGGTGCCGTGCGCCAGGGCGCGTGCAGGAGGAGCCCAGCCCCTGGGGTGCTTTATTAATTCTGCAAAGTCTCAGGGACGCGAGGGCTTTCCTCCCCGGCGGCGGACGGGGGCGCCTTTGCGTCGCGCTCCGCGGCACTAGGGCCGGAGCCGGAGGGAACTCGAGCGCAAGGCCGCCAGGATGCTAGGCGCCCTCTCTGCGTCCGGAGCACTGGCCGATGCGATCGTCGCCCCACGGATCCAAAGCAGCGCGGGCCCCGGGGGCCAGGGCCGGTTGTTATGGGGATCGAGGTGGCTGCCGAATGTGAGCGGAGGTGGGCGTTGACTCGGCTCCACGGCGTCGGCCGCCGCGGGCGCTCCCAGAACCTGTCAATCCTTCCCGGCTCGGTGACTGGAGCTAATTCGCATTGCACCAAAATCGGCACCGGAGTCCTATTGTGGCCAGGGGAGGGGGCCCTGGTGGCGACGAGAAAGCGTGGGAGCCTCGGGACCGAGGACGCGCAGGACGTGCCAGGAGCTATCTGGTTTTCCCTTTGAGAGCAAAACTCCCAGGATTATTTGGCTGCTGGGCGGCGGGTGGATTCGGCGTTAGCCCGGCGCTGGCTTCGTGGGCCTCTCGGGCTGCCCTGGCTCTCGTTCCTGCTTGGTCCCTCCCGCTTTCTCCCTCTCCTCTCTGCAGCCTCACAAACCCAGACTTAGTGAAAAATGAATGTCCGCCCCCTCCTTAACCCCACCCAGCTTGGCGGGGTACCCAGGTGTCGGGACATGCAGCTGGAAACATCCTGTCTTACGGTCTGGGGAAACAAACCCAGAGTTCCCTCTGGCCTCCTCCTCAGAGGTGCACTTTGCCCACCTCCCTCCCATGTCCACCTGTCAGAGGCCACCCACGTGCGGATCCTCGGGCCCCAACCTGCAGGGACTCCTCCTGTTTCGGGAAATTATAGTTTTCCTTTTTACAAGACTGTCACTCCCTTAGGGCCCTAGGCTGGGTTGGGTAAACCGCCCTGACTCTTCATTGTAGGCACCTGTCCCATTTTCCCAGTCCTGTTCCAATTTCGCTGTAAAAGGGGAGGGGGGGGGTACGGGGTGGGGGGGATCTACTTCCTGAAAAGGAAACTACATCCAGCACCTTCTGCCTGGTTCTGACAAGCTGCCTGCAGTCTCACTGATCTCGGGGAAGCAGTCTGGGCCCGCACCGGTCCCCCAACCCTTTCCCCGACCCCAAGGAGGTCAGAAGATAACCTGACCACCCCATCCTGCCACACATCCATGCTGGTTTGTCTTTCAGAGGCTGTTATCTTAAGGCTCTTCAGGCTGAGGAAAGCAAATAGGGGATTACTTGACTGTTAGAAACACGGACCGAATTGGCAAATCCAACTTCCCAGAGGACACTGAGGAACCTCTCTAAAAGTTAGAACACATCGCCCAAATCCAAGGCTAACAGCACCTCCCTTGATAAGAAATAAACTTGAAGAACTACAATAGCTTTCCTTTGGGTTAAAGGTTTGGTGTGAAGAGTAGGAACAAGGCATAACTGAGGTCCCAGTTGGCACCTGCCTCTGCCCTCATAAGCATCTTGTATTTTTTTCTCCTTCCCTTCTCCCCACTTCTCTTCCTTCTTATTCAGTTCTTTCCTCTTTATTTCCTCGTTGCCTCTTTTGTTTTAAATGTTATTGATTATGCGTTTACAATTGTCCCAATATTTTTCCTTTTGCTCCCTCCACCCAGTACCCCCCTTCCCTCCAGCAGTTCCCCCTTAGCTCATTTCTGTGGGTTGTTTGTGTAAGTTCTTTGGTTTTTCCCTTTCCTATACTGTTCTTAACCTCCCCCTGTCTATTCTCTTCCCACCAATTTTGCTTCTTGGTCCCTGCACCAGTTGTCCTTTTCTCCCTGCTTCCACTCCCAGCTGATAACCCTCCAAATGATCTACATATCGATGATTCTGTTCCTGTTTTGGTTGTTTGCTTAGTTTTTGTTTTTATTTTTAGACTCAGTTGTTGATAGTTGTGAGTTTGTTGTCATTTTACTGTTCATAGTTTTTATCTTCTTTTTTCTTAAATAAGTCCCTTTAACATTTCATGTAATAATGGTTTGGTGATGATGAATTCCTTTAGCTTTACCTTGTCTGGGAAGCACTTTATCTGCCCTTCCGTTCTAAATGAGAACTTTGCTGAATAGAGTAATTTTGGTTGTAGGTCCTTGCTTTTCATCACTTGGAATACTTCTTGCCAACCCCTTCTTGCCTGAAAGTTTCTTTTGAGAAATCAGCTGACAGTCTTATGGGAACTCCTTTGTAGGTAACTCTCTGCTTTTAAGATTCTCTCTTTATCTTTAACCCTTGGTGATTTAATTATGATGTACCTTGGTGTGTGTTGTCCTCTGTGGGTCCAACTTGATATGTACTCTCTGTGCTTCCTGGACGTAGGTTTTTATTTCCTTCACCAAATTAGGGAGGTTTTCTTTCAATATTTCTTAAAATAGATATCCAATTTCTTGCTCTTTCTCTTGTTCTTCTGGCACCCCTACCATGTGAATGTTGGACCTCTTAAAATTACCCCAGAAGCTATTTATACTATCCTCATTTTTTTATTCTTTTTCCTTCTTGTTGTTCTGATTGTTGTTTTTTTGCTTCCTCAGGTTCCAAATCATTGATTTAATTCTCATCTTCATCTACTCTACTATTGTTTCCCTGTAAATTGTTCTTCATTTCATTTAGTGTGTCCTTCAATTCTCGATGGATCTTTTTCATGCTGCTGAGGTCCTCACTAAGTTCCTTGAGCATCCTTATAACCAGTGTTTAGAACTCTATCTGCCAGATTGCTTATTTCCATTTTGATTAGATCTTTTTCTGGAGTTTTGATCTATTCTTTCATTTGTGCAATGTTTCTTTGTCTCCTCATTTTGGCAGCCTCTCTGTGTGTGTTTCTATGTATTAGGTAGAGTTACTTTGATTCTGTGTCTTGGTAGTATGGCCTAATGTAGTAGGTGTCATGTAGGATCCAGTGGCACAGCCTCCCCCTATCACACAAGGTGGGTACTCAAGGTGAATCCTTCATGTGGGCTGAGTACACCCTCCTCTTATAGTTGAGACTTGGTTGCTGTTGGCAGACCAATGGGAGGGATTTACCCAGGCCATTTAGCTATAAGGACTGGCTGTGATCACACACCATCAACCTTCGTGCTCTGTAGAGGATCAGCTGCGCAGGGGCAGGGTGGCGGTTCTCCAAAGTGGTACGTAGCTGTCCACTGGCCCTGGGGTCTCTCAGGTGGTACAGACCATGGTATGCCCCCACCTGTGTTATCCCTGGGGCCACCCTTCCTGAGCAAAGGCTGCTACTTGTGCTGGGCCTGGAGATCCCAGACAAAGCCAAGCTGTAAAACTAATTTGGCTGCTCCTGATACTGTGCTGGGAGCACTGAGGCCAACAGTAGCTTGTTTGATGGGAATTAGGAAGTTGTGGAGCTTGAACCAAGACCAGTTATTCATTTGGGAAGCAGGTGGGGTGGGCCCATAAGTTGGGTGGGGCAGAGTCTCTAAGGACCTCCAAGGCATATCAGAAACTGTTAGCCAGGCTGATGGAGTCTCAAACATGGCACCAGCCTGCCAGCTCCAAGGCTCTGTGGCGGGAAGGCTCAGAAAAGGAACAATGTCCTCTGCTTGCCCTGATGGCAGACACTTCAGCCTCTCCTGGTATGCCGCTGGTTCCCTTCAAACTGTCACTCTGGCGCTGGAGCTCAGAGGGAGTGAGTCCGGGTAGGTGAGTCCGCATGTGGGTTCTTTAAGAAGAACTGCTTGGGGCTCCAGAAATTTCTTCCAGTGACTCAGTCCCTGCTGGTTTTTGCAGCCAGAAGCTGTAGGGATTTGACTTCCTGCCCCTGGAACCCTCGACTCTGGATCCTGATATGGGGCTGGGACTCCTCGGTCCCAATATCCCTCCCAAATTTACACCCACCACACATGGGTGAGCGACCAGCCTGTTCCCCATCTGCACCCCTCCTACCAGTCTGGGTGGATGTGGTTCCTTCAATTCCGTAGTTGTCAGACTTCCATTCAACTCAGTTTCTGACATTTCTGAGTGATGGTTGTTCTTTTTTAGTTGTAATTTTGATGTGGTTGTGCAAAGGGGTGAGTCATGTCTGTCTACACTGCCGTCTATCCCCACCCCAACCTTGCTTCTAACCTAAGGATCAGTGATTTTTAGGACTTGTAAATCAGTGTTGTTTTTAACATGATGAACAGCTTATCCAGAATATCATTAATCTTTGAAAACTTTAGAAATCTTTGGTCCAAAAACATTGGTCAAAAATATTTTATTAGATGGCCTCATATAGATGCACCCTACATCAGGGGTGTCAAACTCATTTTCACCAGGGGTCACATCAGCCTCATGGTTGCCTTCAAAGGGCCAAGTGTAATTTTAGGACTGTGTAAATGTAACTACTCCTTAACTGTTAAGTGAGAGCTCGGCACTGCTGCTGGGTAGAAACAAGGTGCCGGGTCAGATAAAACAAAGTGGAGGGCCGGATTTGGCCTGCAGGCCTCGTGTTTGCCACCTGTGCCCTACATGAAAAACTTGTTAAATCTCAACAAGAATGGAAACAACACAAGGAAAACTGCTAAGAACCTGGAAAAGTCTAAGGACCACTCCTTTAAGAGTTACAGAGGACAAAATCAAGAAAATGAACTTCGTTGCCATGGGTTCCACATCCTCAGATTCAATGAACCTCATATCAAAATATTTTTTTTAAGTTACCTTGTTGCTGACATGTACTATGTAGTTAGTCCTGATGGTTGCACCTGTACTGAAATGTACAGAAGTTTTCCTGTCATAATTCCCTAAACAATACAGTATAACTACTTACATAGCACTTACATTGTATTAGGTATTATAAGTAATCTAGAGATGATTTAGTGTATACAAGAGAATGTGCATAGGTTAGAGGCAAATACTGTACCATTTTATATGAGGGACTTGAGCATCTTCAGACCTTGGTAACTGGGGGGTTCCTGGAACTAATCCCCCACATATACCAAGGGACAATTGTACTGGGAAAATAAAATGGAAACAAAGATTAGCTATAAAATTATATGAAATGCAAAGGGAGTTCAATATATTTATAAATGAAATCCCTTCTGAAGAGACTGAAGTAATAGAACAAAAAAAGATTGAAAGATGTTAGTCAAGAAAGCTTTCCAGAAGTGAAGAAAAACTTTAATGTACAAATTGAAGGGTAACATCACATATCAGAAAATGTATAGATAATCATTCTCAAGACAAGTTCTGGTAAAACTACTTATCGTCTAAGAAATAATCTTTTCTAAAAAAAAAGAGAGAGAGAAATAATCTTTTGGCCCTGACCAGTGTGGCTCTGTTGGTTGGGTGTCATCCCACGAAGCGAAGCGTGACCAGTTCAATTCCCAGTGAGCGCACAGGCCTCACTTTCAGGCTTGGCCTCAGTTTCAGGTTTGGTCCCCTGAGGGGCAACGGTGCGAGAGGCAGTGAGAAGCAGTGGGTTGATGTTTCTCTCACACATTGATGTTTCTCCCCCTCTCTTTCTTCCTCCCTTCCCTCCTCTCTAAAACAAACAAATGAAATTTTTAAAAAGAAAGAAAGAAAGAATCCTTTGGTTTTCTCAGGAAAAAAAAAAAACAAGTCACATGTATTGGGACAAAAAATAGATCAGCCTGCTACAGATTTCTATAGCCACAGTCAGTGAGGGAAGATATGTTTATAAAGTCCCTAAGGAAATCAAATTGTCACTAACAAATTTTTAGTAATACCTAACACTTACTAGGCCTTGTTCTAAGTGCTTTACCATATTTATTTATTAGTCTGCACATGAATTCTGGGAAGTAGGTAATATCATTATTCCCACTGTACAGCGGAAAGCTTAAGTTACACACTCCTGGTCACACAGCATGAGTGAATAAAACCAAACAGCCTGGCTCCAGAGCCCTGCTCTCAACGTTGCACTGCAATCCTCTGTCAGAGTGGCCCTCAGAGAAAGTCATCACATAAATGCTGAGAAGCTGTGACAAGAAGGAGGAGGAATAGATTCTGAGCAGGTGAGTTAAAAAAAAAGAACCAACAGTTGTTCAAAACCCAAACAGAAGAATCAGACGACTGCTAAATCCACAGATGTATCTTGGGCGGGATGAGGGGAGGCTAATTTTGTTTTTTTTTCAAACCTCAAGTGAATATACCCTATTGAATATCTACCCAGTGACATTAGCCTCTATCTTTCTACCTTAGACCTGAAACGTGTGGGGCCCTTCCTGGCATGCTCCCAGACACAGATTGTGCTCCTTCTACAACTGACATTGAAACACGACTTTGTCAGCTCATGTGAGAATTAAAGAGGCTATTCTTGACTCAAGGAAGTGCATTTGGCAATGTGCACAGGTGCATTCATAAAATTAAGGATGCCAAAATCATGAAAGTAAATATGCTGCCTTTTATATGGGGAACCAGGCCTAAATAAAAATGGCATTTCCCTTGATTTTTTTACCCAGGACAGAATCTACAACAGACATTGAAATGGAATCTAACCAATATTTTAACTTAACAGTGCGTTTCAAACAGCCAAGGGAGGTACATTTCATGATGTACATAAATACATGCACAAAAATTGAGGGCACCAAGTCAATAAATATGCTGTGGCACATCACGTAGGCAGAGCCAAGCCCAAGCAACCAACCACAATGACCTCAAAAATTGCCCATGAAGACTTATTTTCTCCAAATCCCCATATCTTTAAAGAATCTTTTCCTGTAAAGGTAATTATCAAAAGATAAGAGCCTGACTGTAAGATGTTCTTTCTTCATTTTTAGCTAATTAAACCACAAACATTTTTGAAACATAACAGCTACTCAAATAATGTTGAAGCAAGGAGAGAAATCAATTTTAAGAAATTTCTCCCAATATCTGTCCACTTACTCGTCTTGGTATACGTGGGGCCACCGGGATGATGAACCGTTAACACCAGTGGGCTGGCCGTAATTATGTTCATCAGCCATCCTGAGTGCCCGAGCTTCTCTGCCGAGCTCATACTTTGAAATGGACACTTTGGACAGGAAAATGAGCAAAGTGCAGTGCCTGCTCTCAAAATGTTCAAAGTCTAAGAGACAAAGACAGGCGTGCAAACAGATAGCAAGAATAAAATGTGATGATGAAGGCTGTAGTGGAGTTTGGCACGGAGGATGATGGGGAAGCACAAGCCAGAGGGGGCCCAATTTCCTGGAGGTGTCAGAATAGGCTTCACAAGAAAGAAGACTTTTGAACTGGATCTGGAAGGACCTGTAAGAATTTGCCAAGCAAAGAGGGAGGGTGCAGATTTCAAGCAGAAAGAAAAGCACGGGTGCAGGTACAACAATAGTAAAGAAAGGAGCATCTATCAGAGTAGCATGGTAAGAGTCCCCAGATCTCAGGGGCTTATAGAGACAAAGGTTTACTTCTCACGTCCATCTGCTGGCAGAGCAGCCGCCATCTTGAATTTTGCTGGTCACTTTGGGGAGGGCACACCAGCCAGGTCTTGCACCTGCACTTAATGGTTCTGCCCTGGAAGTAACACACATTACTTCCGCTCACAAGTTATGGGCCAGAGCGAGTGACAGCCTGACCCAGCCACAAGGGGCCAGGAAGTGCAATCATATGTGCCCAGAAGGGGGGAGCTGTGTCTATTTGGCAAAGATCACGAATGGCCACCACGGAGGCACCACAGAAGATGGCGTGTTCAGAAGCGGTGTTGCGCATGTGGGTGAGAGCGCAGTGAGCAAACAGGGGATCACAGACAGGCTAGTGGAGCTTGAGGGGTCTGCTTTTGAAAGGCCTTGACTATCCGTCCTTTGAGCTCCAAAATAGAAATTTTAAATGCTTCAAGAAGTGTGAAATCAGGGTTAAAAACATTGCAACACTTCCCTTCCACCCCAGAATGTCTGAAATGGCTGTCCCCCACAGAAATTGTAAGGCTTCTGGTTGCTTTTTTAAGGCTGGTGGAACACAGCCGTCACCACAATAGAACAGTGTACACCTGTGAAGGAATTCGGACAAGGAGCTCCAGAGAGACTTGCAGTATCACTCCTGACATTTCTACTTTTGAGTTAGCAACAAGAGATTTCAATTTCTAGTCAATAAGGAACCTTGAAGTGGGGCGAAGTCCCAAGGATGTGCCACAGGTAGACCAGCTGACCAGCATTCTGAAATGCACTCTGCCTCTGGGGTGTCCCCGCAGGCATCCGTCTCAGAGTGCAGTGGGGACAGTTCCCTGAATATTAACTCCCATCCAATAGAGCTGTGGCCCTGGAATCACGTATTGGTCAGTGAGTGGGTTCACCATGCAAAAGTGACTTGGCAAACAGCCTGGCACAGGAAACAAGCCAACAAGCAATCAGGTTTGTCAAGGGGTCTGGTGAGAGCTGTTTGCATGTCCAAAGTTTTGCCTTAGGGCTACAGTGTAAGTGGGTGCAAGAGACAGTTTTTGTGCAACACAACTTGGGAGAAAGGCATCTCTCTGTCTCCCAGTATTGGTGCTGGAATCAGCAAAGTGCTGTTCAAAATGAAAGGACCCGGACCTCATCTGATGTCTCACATGCTCCCCGACTTCAGGCATTTCCCAGTCCTTTCTTCAAATGAGCATAACAAATGGCGATGGATGAGATAACATGTGCAAAGTACTATGGACTTCTCAGAAGAAAAGCAGTCAATAAACGGAAGGTATTAATAGTATGCCTCTTTTTTTTTTTTAATAGCTGTCACATCTGGCTCTTTTTTTGTTGTTTGTTTCATTTTGGTTTTTGGCCTGCTTTATGAAATGAAGGATTTAAAAATAAAAAAACATCTTACTCAAAACACACCCACCCACAAGACTTCCTCTAGATTGTTGCATTTTATATTAGATGTAAATAATCTTGGACGGTCACAGGGTTCCTGGCAAGGGTTTCCTAGCTGAAGGAAACCTACCAATGAGCCAGATCCTGCTGATGCATGACCTCCCACCCCACCCCAGCACTGTGAGCATTACCTCTTCCCAACCAACGCTAAAGATCTGTAACCAGAAACACGTAGTTTTTATATTTGTTGTAGACTCACAAGTGGACACTAATATTTTTATAAAAGCAGATGGCTTGTAGCTTAATTTTCTTTTTAAAGAATATGCTCCTTCAAGTTGACAGCATGGCCCTGTAAGCCTCTGTGATTCTTGTTTCTCCAAGTGTTTCTAAAAACAGAGGAAAGGTGCAGGAAAAGTATCCACTCACAAGTGACCAGGCAGAACACTCAGTTAAGTGCTGCTCAGCATCCCCGGCCCAGCTGCTCTTTCCAGGCTCCACAGACTGAGGCGTCTGTGGACTTTGCACCCAGATGAACAGACTGCTGTGGGGATAACAAGAATACTGATGACACCCATGACAAAATGTAGGTGCTCCACCTAATGTGAACTCTGGCCGTAAGCTGGCCCATGAGGAAGTGTTTACCAGCCTCAAGAGGAGCCTTGCTCCTAATTAAATTGACACAGGAACTGAGCCCAGGGCAGCCTGAGGACCTGGGGTCTGTGTGGCACCAGAGCTCCTTGGACACCCCCAATCGCTCTCCTCCCTGGAGAGTCCGGCTTCCGAATCTCAGGCAGCTCCGCAGGCCCCTCACGGTTAGCAATGCTATTTCCTGCTGAACCAGCCAGAAACCACACTGGAAGTGGGTTTATTTTTACCCCAGGCTTTGACATTTATTATTACTGAAAAACTAAGAGACAGGTTTTGGCTGAGTACCCCGTGGACTATTCAAGATCTCCATGTAGGATTTGGCCCTCTGTCTGCTGCATTTATCTTTTTTGGAGTGGCCTTCTCCTCCTCCCTGCCAATGTTCCTCATTAGCAAAGATATTTGTATCCAAAAGGAGAGGTTATGTCTCTCTAGGTGAGGCGCCTAAGGGATCCTTTGATGACATAATAATGCAGCTCATGACATCATAGCTTCTTTTATACAAACAAATCACTGATGCCTCCAGTGATGTGGTATATTTAACTAGCCATTGGGGTTGGTGGGGGCATACATTTAATATCTCTTGCAAATTTCTTCAGCTGACAGACTTAATAGCAAAAACTTGCTTTGCTAAAGGGTCTTCTCTCTGGATTAAGGTATATATCAGTTCTGAGCTGTGTCTTTATCCCGGTCTTGTAAGGTGGAACTTCTACCACCTGCTGATGTGACGCCTTCTAGAACCCCAAGCTGCAGCTGTGGGATGCATTTGCAACTCCCCCTTATCTTCTACTTAATTCAAACTATTTGTGCAAGTCCTCTGTTCAGTTCATGGAACTGGGCATGTATGTCCTTCCTCATCTTTCCCTTTAGTCAAGCACATTGGATCGCAGCCTCTCAGAGCAAGTCCAGAACCGCTTCAGAAATTGGTTATCATGCATTTAACACCACGCTCGGCCTTGATCTCACCCCTCTGCTGTTTCCCAATTTAATGTCAAGCTCCTCTCTCTTCCCAGTTGGTTGTCCCCAAGCCTCAAACGACTACTGACTGCTCTTCTCACACCTGACGAGCACTTCCTTCTGGATGACCTTTGACAGCTGAGGAAACTGAGGCATCAGAACTGGCCCAAGGGCATGAGTCTGCGCAGAGGAAAATGGAGCCCGAGGTACAGTTCTAGCCAAGAGCAAAACCTAATGGGCTGTACTTCCTCTGAGAAAATAATTAATAGAAAGGAGGGCTTTGGGTGAAAGCCAAGGATAACCATCCATGACCTTTATACATCAAATTACAATTCTCATCCAAACATCCTGACAGCAAAACCTGTGTTTCTCACATAAAAATGTTTATTTATATGTAAGTACTGAAGCCAAATTTCAGAAACAAAATACTGTGAGGCCTGCACTCGCTGGTCCTGAGGCAGCCCTGGGCCAGGGTCCCAATGGGGGACTCCATCCCACTGTAGTTTGGGGAGGCAGTGAGAACGAGCCACCAGGCACAACAGCAGTGGTAAGCCTGTCATGTTCAGCTGTCTGCCTTCCGTTGAGAAACTGGGGTTTCCCCAACTATCACCCCGTGCCCTGACCCCTCACACACTCTGCCCCCCCAACACACACACACACACACACACACACACACACACACTAATCAAGGACACTTTTGCTTTTGGCATTCCCTCAGGGGGTTCAAATCACCAGGCAATGAAATCCCAAGAGTCTGGGTGTGGGGCTCCAATTTCGAATCGAGGCAGCCTTCCCAATGCCCAGTTGTAAGTCAGAAATCCAGCACTGGCCCTCCAGCTTATTCTTCATTACCATACCAGCATATTTCACACCCAGTAAACAACCACAGTGTAAGAATTCTATCCTACACCCTCCTACAGATCCCTGGCAGAAGGTCAGTGGGGGGTTTTCTCTGGTGCTTGGCTGACTCAGATCTCTCCTCTCCCTGTGGCTGCCTTGAGGAGGCCAAAGTTCCAGGTTTTCTGGTTTCAAAATAAATTGGCAGAAAGCTGAAGCCGTGCCAATACCGCCCTCCTGCCCGCAGGCAGCTGGGTCCCCTGTGGGAGGTCTCTTAGCAACCAGGCTCAAATCAAATATTTGGGCGTCTGGACACATTCTGATTGGAATGAGCTCATGAACAAAAACTTCTCTTTACCTCAACCCAGCTACTGAGGGCTATGAAGAGATGCTGAGCCCCTTGGTTACCTCCCTGTCCTGGAAGAACGTGTGACTCAAGTGGAACGTTAACTGAGAGGCAGCCCAGACGGGCAGGCCAGAGATCCGACTTCTATTCCTGGCTTGACATGTGTCCCTGGACAAGACACTGGAAGTTCCTTGTCGCTGTGTCCACATAAAGCCCAAAGTTTTGATCTGACCCTCTGCAGGCAGCGTCTTCACCAGAAATTCGAGTGTTACAGAGTCACAGAGAGCGGGAGCTCCAGTTCAGTTCAGAAGTGAACCAGGAGGAAGGAGGATTTGGTGGTGATCTCCTCCATCTGCCATCTCCTCAGCCCAACCTTCCCCGCAAATGATAAATGGCAAATGGGAGGGAGAAGGGAGCAAGTGGGTGCTAGCTAAGAGAGTTCCACATCTTTCACTTTCCAACCCTGAGTCCCAGGCTTCTGTGATCCCAGTACACTCGGGAAAGACTAACTACAACAAACTTGGCTTTGGATGCTAATTCAAAGTGATATCCTCAAAGACAGGGGAGGCTTTACCTGAGCTTTTATATCCATAAGAGGGAGCTTTTAAATCCTAGTCCCCGGACTCTTGAAAGGTGGACTGGTCAGGGCTCCCCTCCCTCAGCCAGCAGGACTGCCCCTTCTGTCCCTGGGTGTCCATCATAATTATTGACCGTGCCACCCCACTGGCCACTCCAGTGGCTTATTTCTATTTGCATAGACGTCTAAACTCTTCATTGAGCCCCAGTAGGCAAATGTCATTTCTCATAGCTCTTGTGCCTTTTAAGTTACCTAACACATAGCCCCAGGGGCAACTAGTGTCCGGTCCTAAAGAAACACATGGAATTTAATGAACACCCAAGCCTCCTGGGCCAGAGGATGCTCAAACAAGGCAGCTTGAGGAGCTCCTGCCAACAGGAAAGGTCGTCTTTTCTTTCAGTGGGAAGGGAAGTCAGAGGGCGCCAGCCGGGCAAAGTGCCTGGGCTCTGGGGTCAGTACCACTGGTTTGCCTCAGCCACCCTCTAGCTGTGGGGCAAGCTGCAGAACCTGTCTTGGTCTCCACTTCCATCTGGAAAATGGAAATGCAATGTTATTCATTTGGCTAGATTGTTCTAAGAAAATTCATTTTCTTAGAACAATCTTAAGATGCTTTCGTAAAGCATCTAACACAAAGGCAGTCAATAAATGGTTGATCTTATTGTCGTAGTGACCTTTTCACCCATTCAATCATTAAATTAAAGCATATTGGGGTTACTCAGTTGTTCTGATTACAAAATTATTTCAGTTATCTCTATTAAAATCTGCAGAAGAGCGTGGTATGAGGTCATCAAGCACTCCAGCTTCTATGGCCTAAGATAAATCACATTATCGTTTTTAAGTCACCCCTTGATTTGAACAAATAAGTATCTGTGGCCACAGTGACTGACAGAACAATTACTAAAATAACTTTTGTTCAAGGAAATATGAAAGTTAATGATTAGAATTTAACAGTGACCCTGAACTCCACATTGCACAACCTCTTTCCTTGAGCTTTTCTCTGGGAGACTTTTCTCGGGGATTAGTTTTTGTAGATTTTTGTTAATATTATAGAAAATTCCAGACTTCAAGCACTGAAAGACCTAGTTCTGCCCTGGCTGGGTAGCTCAGTTAGTTACAGCATCGTCCTGATGCACCAAGGTTAGGAAATCCCCTGTCAGGACACATACAAGAATCAACCAATGAGTGCATAAATAAGTGAAACAACGAATTAACCAGCCTCCCTCCGTCCCAGTCTCCCTCCCAGTCTCCCTCTCTATCCCTCCTTTCCTCTCTCTCTCTCAAATCAATTTAAAAAGAAAAAGAGCTCTGACCACGTGGCTCAGTTGGTTGAGCTGATTGGACAGCATCTCACACAGCACAAGGGCACTGGAATTAAACCTCCAGTTGGGGCATATGCCTGGGTTGCAAGTTCAGTCCCAGCTGGAGTGCATACAAGAGGCAACCAATCAATATTTCTCTCCCTCCCTTCCCCACTCTCTAAAAATAAATAAATAAAATCTTAAATAAAATTTTTAAAAGATCTGTTCTTTCTGAAGTAATCCTGAAAAGAAGATTGGCAATAAACACCTTTCATCCTTTTCCCTGTCGTCAGCAAACAAAGAAGCCAGCATTATCTGTAACAGCCCTAACTTGGGACCAACCCAAGTGTCCAACAGGCCTGGACCAGGTTTTCACAAGACAGTGAAATATGATACTTTCACTTAGGGCAAAGACTCTAGTCAAAATAATACCAGTGGAGAACTAACAAAATAACAATGATGATATGGACCTAACAACCAGGTTTATAAAATAACGAAAGGGAATAGTACCTTCTAAAAGGTAGAAGCTATTACCAAGATTCAAGCCTAATCCCCAAGAGTACACTTTTCTAATATGCTGTGCTTGGATTAGGTCTTCAGAACGTAACTTTTTCTGCTATTCAATGTTTATTGAGCATCTACCATGCACCAGGCATTGTTGGGGAAACAATAGTGAAAAAAATAAACGTGCCATCCTCATGGAACTTACCTTTTAGTGTGGGACAAAGATAATAAACAAGCATGTTATTGCACCACTTTACAAAAAAAAGTCAAAGTTAAATTTTACAGCCACACAGGTAGCTAGGATTTAACGCACACATCTGGTAGGTAGGGGAACAAACTTGACTAGTAAGTGACAGACACAGGATTCCAACCTAGGAAATCTGTTACTCACATTTCTGGCAATAGCAGACTGAGTAATTTGGATCAACTCTCCAACCAAAGACAACTGATGAAGCTAGAGGAAATGTTTGTTCAATTTTCTCGAAAGCATCAAAGCAACAAAAAGGCAGTGAAGAGACATGTGCCAAACCCAGAAGAGGACAAACCCAGGAGAGGTCAGCCAGCCCACAAAACGTTTCTCCGAAGGCCTTTGTCAATCTGGGAAAAAACAACTTTGAAAATGAGATCTTGTTTTGATCACTCACAAGGCCAAAGCTCAGAGCCTGCCGAAGTTGGGGATTCAGACAAACCACTCTCCATTTTAAGCCCAGGGTCAGGGAGAAGGGGAATACATCTCGCTCAGGCTTACCAAGAGGTCCACTTCATCCCTGAGTCCAGGGAATCTTAGGTTTTACACTTGCATTAAGGTGGTTCCAGATGGGAACTGCCCTGAACACCTGGCAGATGGAGTGAAAAGCCTCTCTAGAAGGACATTCTACCATTAGTCATATGTTCATACATACAAACATGACATATACATATGTGTTGTACCACTTGTGCCAGTTAACAATGTGGGTGGATTCTGAGAAGTGTGTCCATTAGACAATTTCATCATTGCATGAACGTCATAGAGTGCACTACACAAACCTGGATGGTGCAGCTTCCCACACACGTGGGCTGTATGGTTCAGCCTATGGCTGCTAGGCTGCAGGACTGTGCAGCATGTTACTGTACAAAAAACAAGAGATTAAACCAAGCACAGGAGGAGGTGATGCAATCAAGAGACATAGTAAACAGGAAAGGTATGAGGCTGCTGACAGCATAACACGGCATACTATTTTACAGCAAATTTTTTTAAATGCTTACCCAAGGATATGTTTTTATTGATTTTAGAGAGAGGGGAAAGGAGAGAGACAAGCATCAATGTGAAAGAGATACATCAATCACTCTTCTCCTGTATGTGTCCCAACCCGGATCGAACCCGCAACATTTTGTTGTGTGGGATGGACACTCCAACCAACTGAGCCACCCATCTAGGGCAAACTTTTCTGTATACAAGTAGAAAGAATACACTCTAAAATAATGATAAAAAGTGTAGTATAGTAAATACATAAACTAGTAACATAGTTGTTTAATATCATCACCAAGCATTACCTGCTGCACATGATTGTATGTGCTGTACTTTTATACAACTGGCAGTAGTTCTGTTACCCCAGCATCAGCACAAACATGTGAGCAGTACATTGCACAATGGCTAATACACTGCCAGGTGATAGGAACATTTCAGTACCATTATAATGACATGGCCCCACTGTCATGTATATTAAGGGGGACCCCCCAAAAATGGAATTATCTTCTGGAGGGCAGGCTCTTGTAGTACAGGCTTCCCTCACTAGGTGAGTGTTCTAGGAACCCATCTGTATCAGTGTACCAGCTGGCATTATTGTGAGAGGCTGCATTTGGCTTCAGTGAACTTTTTTTGAAGACCCAACACATTTGCCCATTTCATGATGGGTGATTTACGAGCACACCTTCCCACACCACACTGAGTGTTTAGCAGTTTTTGACCAAAACAGCATGACCCCCATGCCTGACCCTCCCTATTCACCTGATCTCACCCCAAGCAATGTTTTTTTGTTTGTTTGTTTCCCTGTATGAAAAAAGTCCTCAAAGAGAAATGTTTTGCCAATGTGGAAGAGGTGAAACAAAAAATGGCAGAAACACTAAAAGGCATCAAAATCAAAGATTTCAAACACTGTTTTGAGCAGTGGACAAACATCTCAACAGGTGTATTGCATCAAGTGGAGAATACTTGGAAGGTGATTGAAGTTTAAATGTGTAAAAATAGATACACAAATTTTTATAAATAAATTCCGGGGGTGTTTTTCTGGGTTCCCCTACATATATGGTCTCTCATTGACTGAAACATTTATATGCAGTGTAGTAATGCTTACAAAAAGAATTGAAGCACCCAAGAAAATAGGACATTATGAGCAATGACTAATTATTGCTTACTAAGAGAATTGAAGCACCCAAGAAAATAGGATATTAGGAGCAAGAATAGCAGAAACAGCCAAAAGAACAGCAGAAACAGCCAAAACACAAACAACCCACAAAAAACTTTAGAAATGGGAATTCTTAGATACAGACTACTATAAAACAACTCTACTTACTATACTCAGAAACATAAATGTCACACTTGTAAGTTTGACAAGGAACTATAGACTATAGAAAATGACACACACAAAAAAAATTTTAACGGCCAAATAGAAATTCTCAAACTGGGAAATACAATCATTGAAGTTAAAGAACCCAGTGAATAGCTGGGTCAATAGCAGATTATCACAGCTAAAGTGAGAATTAGTGAACTGGAAGATATGTCAGGAAAAAAAATCTAGAGTTCAGCTTGAAAAGAGGAAAAAAGAAAAATATTAAAAAGAGGATACAGCTTACTTCTGGCCAAGATGGAGGCATAGGTGGACACACTGTGCCTCCTCGCACAACCAAACTTAAGGACAACAAAGATTTGGAAACAAGAAAACAACCAGAACTGATAGAAAATTGAACTCTACAGAAGTGCAACAACCACTCATCCAGACTGGTAAGAGGGGTGGACACAGGAAAAAAGTGGAGGTTGGTGGACCTGGGCATGGAGGTAGCAGCTAGCAGACCCCAGGCACACAGGCAGCAGCTAGCGGACCCTGGGCACAGAGTGGCAACTGGCAGACCCACTGAGGCCATGCAAGGCGGATGGCTGACCAGGCGGTCCCACATTCCTGCACAGATAATCCAGGTGAAGAGGAAGTGGTGAAGGGGACTGGAATCCGAGAGAGAGCAGAGCAAGCACCATTGTTCCTTCTCGGATTCCGCCCCCACATACAGCATCACTACCCAGCAACTGGGCTGCCCCACCTGGGGGAACACCTAGGCTCCGCCCCTCACTACATAACAGCTGCGACCAGAACAAAAACAAACAAACAAAAAAATGGCTCAAACGGGAGAACAAATCAAAGCCCCAGAGCCAATTCATCTAAGTGACCAAGAGATAGCCAACCTATCAGATGCACAGTTCAAAGCACTGGTGATCAGGATGCTCACAGAATTGGTTGATTTTGGTCACAAATTAGATGAACAAATGAAGGCTACAATAAGTGAAATGAAGGAAAATGCACAGGGAACCAATAGTAATGGGAGGAAAACTGGAACTCAAATCAATGGAGTGGACCAGAAGGAAGAAAGAAACAACCAAACAGAAAAGAATGAAGAGACAAGAATTCACAAAAATGAGGAGAGGCTTAGGAACATCCATGACATCTTTAAACATCCCAACATCCGAATTATAGGGGTACCAGAGGGGAAGAAGAAGAGCAACAAGTGGAAAACTTATTTGAACAAATAATAAAGGAGAACTTCCCCAATCTGGCGAAAGAAATAGACTTCCAGGAAGTCCAGGAAGCTCAGAGAGTCCCAAAGAAGTTGGACCTAAGGAGGAACATACCAAGGCACATCATAATTACATTAGCCAAGATTAAAATGAAGGAGAGAATTCTAGGAGCAGTAAGGGATAAGAGGACAGTCACCTTCAAAGGAGTTCCCATCAGACTGTCAGCTGATTTCTCAAAAGAGACCTTACAGGCAAGAAGGGACTGGAAAGAGGTATTCCAAGTCATGAAAGGCAAGGACCTACATCCAAGATTGCTCTATTCAGCAAAGCTGTCATTTAGAATGGGAGGGAAGATAAAGCGCTTCTCAGATAAGGTCAAGTTCAAGGAGTTCATCATCACCAAGCCCTTATTATAGGAAATGTTAAAGGGACTTATCTAAGAAAAAGAAGATAAAAAATATGAACAGTAAAAAGACTGCAAACTCACAGTTATTAACAACCATGCTTAAACAAAAGCAAACTAAGCAAACAAGTAGAACAGGAACAGAAACACAGAAATGGAGATCACATGGAGGGTTAGCAACAGGGGAGCGGGAGGAGGAGAGAGGGAAAAAGGTACAGAGAAAAAGTAGCATAGACAGTGGGTAGAAAATAGACAGGGGGAGGGCAAGAATAGTGTGGGAAATGTAGAAGCTAAAGAACTTATGACACATGGGCATGAACTAAAGGGGGAGAATGTGGGTGGGAGTGGGTGTGCAGGGTGGAGGGCAATGATGGGGGGAATGGAACAACTGTAATAGCATAATCAATAAAATATATTTAAAAAAATAAAATGCTCAGCTTTAAAAAAATAATAAATAAATAAATAAATAAAAAGAGGATACATTTTAAAAATCTAAAATACATTTAACTTGGCATCCAGAGTGGAAAGATATATTGGAACAAAGGCAAAATGTGAAAAGATAATAGCCAAGAATTTTCTAGAACTGATGGCTGTCATCAACTCACAGTTTTAAGAGCCCAACAAATTCCAAGAAACATGAATTTTTGAAAAAATCCACACAGTCACAATGCAAAGAAATTGTAAACAATGAAAAACAAGGTGCGATCTTCAGGCCTGGACTTCCGCAGCTGCGTCTGGCTTTGTCCCCACTTTCTCGAGGCCTGAGCATAGAGCTCCCCGTTTTTCCACCTGCCCCACTCTCCCCCTGTGAGTGACAGCCTACCACAAGTTTCAGGGGGCCCTCCTGTTATGGAAGCAGAAACATCGCTTGTTTCTAGAGCATTTCTAAGTGCTACAGCAGGTTAATAGTGATCAGAAGAATGAAACATGCTATTAAAACCAGCAGACCAGGAATAGTACATTTTTAAAACATAAAAGCAACCAAATCATCAAGGGCCAGGTGAAGATAAAGTGAGAACAATACAAATTACGTCAGTAAGTCATACATTAATTTGTGAGTGATTTCTCATATCATGAGGTAATTCTGCCAAGCACATATCAGGAATATTGGGTCAGTTCCTGCCAAGATGGAGGCATAGGCAGAAACACTTCTCTTCCTCACACAACCAAAAGAAGGATAACAACCAATTCAAAAACAAAGAACACCCAGAACTGCCAGAAAAATATTTGCATGGAAATCCAACAACCAAGGAGTTAAAGAAATATTCATTCAGATGGCGCTCCGAGACAAACAAATACAGCCCAAATGAAAGAACAGATCAAAACTCCAGAAAAAGAACTAAGCAATGAGGAGATAAACAACCTATCAGATACAGAGTTCAAAACACTGGTAATCAGGATGCTCACAGAAATGGTTGAATATGGTTGCAAAATGAAGGAGGAAATGAAGGCTACACAAAGTGATATAAAGGAAAATATACAGGGAACCAATCATGAAGGGAAGGAAACTGGGACTCTAATCAATGGTTTGGAGCAGAAGGAAGAAATAAACATTCACCCAAAACAAAATGAAGAAACCAGAATTCGAAAATATGAGGAGAGGCTTAGGAACCTCTGGGATGACTTTAAACATTCCAATATCCAAATCATAGAGGTGCCAGAAGGAAAAGAGAGAGAACAACAAATTGAAAACTTATTTGAAAACATAATGAAGAACTTCCTCAATCTGGCAAAGGAAATAGACTTCCAGGAAGTCCAGGAAGCTCAGAGAGTCCCAAAGAAGTTGGACCCAAGGAGGAACACACCAAGGCACATTGTAATTAAGTTACCCAAGATTAAAGATAAGGAGAGAACATTAAAAGCAGCAAGAGAAAAGGATACAATTACCTCCAAAGGCATTCCCATTAGACTATCAGCTGATTTCTCAAAACAAACCTTGCAGGCAAGAAGGGACTGGAAAGAGGTATTCCAAGTCATGAAAGGCAAGGACCTACATCCAAGATGACTCTATCCAGCAAAGCTGTCATTTAGAATGGAAGGGAAGATAAAGTGCTTCTCAGATAAGGTCAAGTTAAAGGAGTTCATCATCACCCAGCCTTTATTATATGAAATGTTAAAGAGACTTATCTAAGAAAAAGAAGGTAAAAAATATGAACAGTAAAATGACAACAAACTCACAGCTATTAACAACCAAACCTTAAAAAAAAAAAAAAAAAAACTAAACCTAAGCAAACAGCTAGAACAGGAACAGAATCACCAAAATGGAGATCACCTGGAGGGTTATCAGCAGGGAGGTGGAGCGGGGAGAAGGTGGTAAAAGGTACAGAGAATAAGAAGCATAAATGGTAGGTACAAAATAGACAGGGGGAGGGTAAGAATATTATAGGAAATGTAGAAGCCAAAGAACTTACATGTATGACCCATGGACATGAACTGTTGGGAGGGAAATCTGGAGGGTGAGGAGGGTGGTACAGGGAGGAGGGGGAGAAAGGGGAGAAAAATATTGGGACAACTGTAATAGTATAATCAATAAAATATACTTTAAAAAAGAATATTGACTAGCAGGAAGGTTTCAGACTAACTCAGAAAAACTTCATCTCACTTCTTTAATCTCCCATTTTATATATCTGCTGCAGGTTCTAACAATATAAAAATTATTTAAATTTAGGATGCAGATGGGCTTAGATGAATTTGCAGTGTATTGAGTACTTTGAAAAAGTAAACCCCTGTGCTTGGTACTAAACACCAGCTCTATAGAGCATAGAAAAGATGACCATGACCCTGAAATGGGCACAGTGCTATGGCACATCCCCCCATTCTACCCAAAAAGAGCCCTCCTGGGGTCTGTGGCTTCGTCCCTAACTTATAGAAACCTTACCATCCTGCTCAGGGAAGGGTAGGACAGAGTTGAAAGGTCCCTGGACCAGAAGTCAGAATAAGAGATTCTGGCCTAGATGGTCGAGGTTCAGCCTTGCCTCCTTTCATGGTGCACTCACTCTCCCAGGCCCGGAGCCTCAGCAGCAAGATAAAGAGACTAAAACGGAACAAACCAGGGGTGGGGGTGCAGGGTTGAGTGGGGGTGGACTTGTTCTGCTAAATCTCTGGGTGGTGGTGAGCCACGCAGTTCAAAACAGCCCCAAGCAATTCTGGCAGGTCCAATCCCGGAAGCGGCCGGAGCACCAGGGATGGCTCCCTCTGTCCCAGTAGAAGATGTTCCGCACGGTCCCCTCCACCCGCCGTGTTTCCCCCTCCCCCGCTTCTGTCAGAACCTGAGAAGGAGAGTTTAGACAACAGGCCCCTCTGGCTCTGGCCTCATGCTTGACACGTTTAGTCACCACAGTGGGTGGGTTGCAGCCTGCAAAGCCACAAAGCAGATCCCAGAACGAGCTAATTAGCAATCAAAATGCAGCTGCTCCAAGCAGCTTTATCACCAGTCTGAGCTGACAGCAGAGGGACACCCTCAGGACTGTCACTGGCCATCCTGCATTCCCCTCGGCCTCTCCCTCTTTCTCTCTTCCCTGTGGTCTTCCCGCCACTTCTGCCTCAGATTCCAGCCTGTGGCCCCACCTGATGTCTCTTGTTACGCCAGGAGTTTTTATTAGAAAGCTCACACTCTGCATATAAAATGGTCCCCAGAAGTAATCCCCTTCATTTTGGGGACCCTTTACAGTTTCTCAGGAGTGTTCATAATGTGGGAAGCCTCAGGTATGAAATGGTGGATTGCATGGCCTCAGGATGATTTGGGGGGTTACAGACCTGCTGTCCCTTCAAGCAGTTATATAAATCTTTCCTATAATCATTAGCGGCAGCCCTACTGGAGGACGCAAAATAGCCACCTCCCAGACTAGTCTGTGCCTGGGAAGAATAATATCCACCTTCGTTGTCCTCAGGTGTTCACAAAATGACGTTGTTGCTCCATCACTGTCCATTCATCTGCGTCCCTGGTTAGCTCCCTGCCCTGTGGCCAGTGGCAGATACTCAGAGAATGTCTGGCTGTTGGCTACAGCCATGGAAAAGCAAATCTTGCTGGTTTAGACCAGGCCAAACCTGTTCTTAACGTGCAGAAGACAAGGAGGACAGATGTGCCTGCCATACTGGTATCCTTAGCATTTGGCAATTCTGTAATTTCTGCAAGCCCAAATAACCAGAAATTATAGTCTGGCAGCCCTATAGCCCTTACTTGAGCTTATAGATAAGATTTGTTTCAGCCAGTGATTATTTTTAAGTTGCCAACATTTAAAAGGTAGGTGATATCATGCAAACATCTGGATTCCTTTCTGCTCTTCAAAATCAGAAGCTGTAGCAACACTCCTGATGAGCTAGCTGTCAGCGCTTGGAGCTGAATTAGTCCTGCTTGCTGAGACAGGGCACTCCAATCACCAGCGTCCCATCAGATGTGGAGCCAGGTTTTTGTGGGGCCTGAGGCTTGTGTAACTTGGGGGTGACTTCTTGAAAAAATCAAAATTGTAACTATAAAGTTGCTAAGACTCCTCCAAGGTCTCAAAGCTTATCTGTCATGACCTTCCACAGTCAATCCACCTCAGACCCCAACCCCCGGCCTCTGGCTTCACCCCCAGCCCAGTGCCTGGGTGTGCTGCCTACCCAGCCCAAGAAGCGATTGAATCTGTGACCGCTTATCTACACCTGGTGGCCAACAGTTCCTGCCACCAGGCCTCCTCATTCCAGCCCTGACTTTCAGGACTAACGCAGCCGGGCACTGGCCTTGTGAGGCAGGCTCCACCCTCCCTAGAACTCTGGTAACTAAAATGAAGGGTGACTTCATTCATTTTAAAAGGTAGTGAAAAGGAGGTCTTTGTGCTTTACAATCCCCTCTCTTCTGCCAGGTTAAAAGGAGAGGAGAGTCTAAGCCTCTACCGGGAGTTAGTATAGAAAGTAACTTCTAACCCTCACAGAGATCTAGGGACAGTGCCAAAAGAATGTGGGGTGGGGAGGGGGAGATACCAGAGGTCTGGGGTCAACAGCCTGATCTCCATTCCATCAGGATGCTCGTTGGCTCACTGACTGTCCGTTGGTCTCTAAATGGCTTTATTCTGGGGGGCGGAGTAGAAGGGAGACATGCCAAAAAAAACTGTTTTTCAGATAGTGGCAAACTGTATTGCCACAGTCAGATTAGAAATGAGATCATCATCAATAGTTATTGAGTATCTACGGCGTATTAAGACTACCTCCTGTACACCTAGGACCATACCAGACAGCACATGATGGCCACTCTGTGGGTGCCTGTGGCCTCATTTCAGAAACAGGCACCCACAGAAGACATTTAGATGACAGGGAAATGTCATAAAGCCTTTTAGGAACCCAGAAGCCAGATCGGGAAGATGCTTCTGGAGTAGAGGTGACCACAGGGGCCCTGGATGTACAGGAGCAGCACTGAGGAGGTTGCAGGTGGCAGAAGCATTTGGGGGACCAGGTGGAGTGAGTCTGGAGGGCCAGAGGAGGAGCTGCAAGCAAAGAGAAATAAAAAGGAAGGTAGGCAGGGAAGCCCATCAGGAAGGAACTTGATTGAATTCTAGTTAAAGGTATTTGGATTGTCTGACTCAGTGATAGAGGACAAAAAATATAATAAAAATGCATGACGGCAGTGCTTTTCAGCTTACTGAAAAGCATTGTAACTTAGTTCCATTTCATTCTTACCTGTATTGGGTTGTCCGGAAAGTAAGTACATTGTTTTTTTTTCCGTATGATGTCTCTTGTAGCGCTTAGTTGTCTTTAACCTCACTCGAAACAATTTTGTTAGATTGTATTGTGACAGCTGTCATATCAGCATGCGTTTTTAAAAAACTCATCGAAATTGGTGAATTTCTATGCAGCCATTTTAATATTAAAGATGGAAGAAAATACACAACACTTTCAGCATATTATGCTTTATTGTATCATGAAAGATAAAATAAGTAACTGAAATGCAAAAATAAATTTGTGCGGTATATGGAGAAGGTGCTATGAACCGATCAAATGTGTCAAAAGTGGTTTGCAAAGTTTTCTGCTGGAGATTTCTCACTGGACGATGCTCCATGGCTGGGTAGAACAGTTGAAGTTGACAGCAATCAAACAGAGACATTAACTGAGAACCAGCAACATTGTACCATGTGGTGATAGCTGATATATTCAAAATATCCAAATCAAACATTGAAAATTATTTGCTCCAGCTTGGTTATGTTAATCACTTTGATATTTGGGTTCCTGTAAATTAAGTGAAAAAAACCTTCTTGATCATATTTCTGCATGTGATTCTTTCCTCAAATGTAATGAAGACATTCCAGTTTTAAAACAAATTGTGACAGGTGATGAAAAGTAGATACTTTACAATAATGTAGAATGGAAGAAACCATGGGACAAGTGAAATGAACCACCAGCAACCACACGAAAGGCCAGTCTTCATCCGAAGAAGGTGGTGTGTATATACTGGGATCGGAAGGGAGGGTCTGTTATGAGCTCCTTCCAGAAAACTAAACGATTTACTCCAACGAGTACTGCTCCCAGTTAGACCAAGTGAAAGCAGCACTCCAACAAAAAGTGTCTGGAATTAGTCAACAGAAAATGTATAGCCTTCCATCAGCATAATGTAAGACCACACGTTTCTCTGATGACCAGGCAAAAACTGTTACAGCTTAACTGGGAAGTCCCGATTCATCCGCCATACTCACCAGACATTGTACCTTTGAATTTCCATTTACTTTGGTCTTTACAAAATTCTCTTAATGGAAAAAAGCTCAATTCCCTGGAAGACTGCAAAAGGCACCTGGAATAGTTCTTTGCTCACAAAGATAAAAAATTTTGTCAAGACGGAATTATGAAGTTGCCTGAAAGATGGCAGAAGGTAGTGGAACAAAATGGTGACTATATTGTTTAATAAAGTTATTGGTGAAAATGAAAAATGTGTCTTTTATTTGTACTTTAAAACCAAACTAACTTTTTGGCCAGCCCAATCCTCTGCATTACACAAGACAGGTCCAGTCTGGAAAATCTGGAAGATGGTGTAGGGAGCTCACCGAGATGCAATGTGGCTCCGGCCACAAAGGGGTCTGGGAGACGCTGGACTCTCCGTGGCTGTTTAACTCTCTGTCACCTCACATGTGGCTGACTACCCCTGAAACCGGAATGCCACCCAGAGTCGAATGTCCTTCCCCCAGGGAGGAGGTTAATGAATGTATAGAGTGTAGTAAAAGGTGATGTCACCTTTTAACTTTTTTTCACTTAGTGATATATTGTTCTTTCAGAACACAATTGCCTGCCACCTGGTTTTGCTATTAACTTCTAGCTATTCACCCCCTTTAAAAGGGGACCCTGTGCTGGGAGGGGTGTGGATTCTTCCTGCCCCACCACCACTGGGGGCAGCTGCCTTGCCTGTGTGTGTGCATTTCTCTTATTAATGCTCTTACAAATTTGAATAAGGCTGCGTGTCAGTTCTTCAGAATCAATCCTGAATTGAGACTTTGGGGGCCTTTCCCCAACAGATACAAAATCTAAAAGCTGTAAGTCATCAACCAACTACAACCACTGTGAACATATTGGCATGTTTTCTTCCTGTTTTATTTCTAAACATATTTTTTTAATGGCAAGTGTATCTATTTTTACTAATCATCACATTATGAGACTTTCCCCATGTCAAGGAATATTCTTTGAAAACATGATGTTCCCTCTCCTAATGCCTGGGCTGGAATTAAGCCTCAGCCAGGCCCTCTGCCTCCAGACCCTGGACCCCGCAAAGTGAGTGAGCTTCAGGCCTTCGTGAAAGGGTGTCAGCAGGATCCAAATGCTCTGCACCGTGAAGAAATGTGCTTCCCAAGACAGTGGGTGGAGAGCACGGGCAAGGGGGAGAGGGTGGGGGGTAAAACACCACCTGCTACTCATAAAACTGACTCCAAAGAAAATATCAAAGAAAAGAAAAAGAGATAGTAGGAAGGTGGAGGAAAACATAACAGAGAAACCATCACAGGAGGAAAGCTGCCTAGAAACTGACAGTGAAGGTAGGCTTAAATCAGACACTGACACCCCTCAGGAAATGGGAGATGAAACTGTAGAGATAACCGAGGAGATGGATCAGGTAAATGATAGAAAAGTGGCTGCTATAGGTGCCTTAAATGGTGGTGAACTGCAGAAAGCTCCTGACTTGCTCACAGACGCCATGGAGCTGAATCCTCACTTGGCTATTCTGTATGACAAGGGAGCCAGTGTCTTCATCAAATTATAGAAGCCAAATGCTGCCATCTGAGACTGTGACAGAGCTGTTGAAATAAATCCTGACTCAGCTCAGCCTGACAAGTGGCGAGGGAAAGCACGCAGATTTCTGGGCCGTGAAGAAGCGGCCCATGATCTTGCCATTGCATGTAAACTGGATTATGGTAAAGATGCTACTGCAATGCTGAAGGAAGTTCAACCAAGGGCCCAGAAAATTGCAGAATGTCAGAGAAAGTATGAGCAAAAATGTGAGCAGTGAGCGGTCAAAGAAAGAATGGAAAGGGTTAAGCAGGCCCAGGAAGAACCTGAGAGAACCCAGAGGGAGGGAGAATCAGAAGACAATCAAAAGCTGAACTTGTCTTGCTTCCAGGTGGCTTTCCTGGGAGCGTTCCTGGAGTGGACAGGCATGCTGCAGGCCGGAATGGCAGGAGTGCCTGAGCTCCATGGAATTCTCGGTGATCCAGAGGCTGTCGTAGCCATGCAAGATCCAGAAGTTACAGCAGCCTTCCAGAAGGTGGACCGGACCCCGCAAAAATGTGGAAATACCAGAGCAACCCAAAGGTTATGAATCTCGCCAGTAAATTGTCAGCCAGATTTGGAGGTCAGGCATGATGCCCTTCCGACAAATGAAGCCATTGCTGAAGGTAAAGCAGCTTAAATTACCCAGTGGATGGTGTTCATTCAGAAAATGTTTTCTCGCTAGGAATTACAAACTTCAAACACTTTTAAACCTTAGGAATATTTAAAAACAAATTAACTAAAAGGATGTGTTAATCCCTACATTTTTCTTTACCAAAAAAAAAAAAAAAAGAAAAGAAAACACAGTGTTCACTACCTGCATATTTCATTTACTTGGTGTGTCACAATGTTATTAATGATTGTTCTCTCTTGGACTTTTAGTCGCCTCCGATTTTCTTTATTATACATAATGCCGCAGTGAACATCCCAGTCTATGTAGACTGATCTGTGCCTCTTCAGTCCCTTTGGGATAGGAAATGATTAGAGCAAAGGGTATGAGTATTTTTAGGACTCTTGATATATACTGACAAATTGATTTTTTAAGAAGGATTTTACCAATTAACACATTCATCAGGAGTACGTGAAAGGGCTTCTTTTTCTGCAGATGTACCCTAGAGTTAACTATTATTTTTTAACTCTTTACTAACTTGATAAAAAATGAAATCATATGTAAATAATCATTTTTGTCACTTGTGTGTAATTTTTTACATGTATTTTTATTAATGTGTACTCTTATGAGTCATCTTTTGCTCATTTTTATTGATGCAAAGCATTTATCATTATACATTTTAAAAGCTCCTAATATATTTTACCACTGCTTTTTTTAATGTTTTAATGTTATATGATATTTTGATCAAAAACTGTTTTACCTTTTATATAATTCAATTTATTGATCTTTCCCTTTTTAATTTCTTCCACTGATTTTTTTTAAATCACAGTGTTTTGTGTTTTGTGTTTTTTCTACTCTGAGATCCCTTATATTTTCTTTTGAATCTTTTTTATGGTTTCATTTTTACATGTCCCCCTAATCTGTCTGGAATTCATTTTGACAGGTATTTAGCTTTGATGGTGAAAGTAGATATAACGTGAGGCTTCTCCCAGGTAGTCAGTCTGCTTTCCCACCGTCATTCATCGAGCAATGCGCTGCATAAAGTAATCCCCGTAGCAGTGGTTTGTAAAGTTCCTTGGTCGGGTACCCTTGGTGTATGTTCTGAGATCAGCTTCACGGCTGGCTTTTCTGTTCTATTTATCTGTGTTTTACTATTTATGCCTCAACTGCTAAAATGTTACAATACACATATGAGAACTTTTCATCTTTTCAGAGATCTTTTGTGCATGTCTTTAGTAAGTAATTCTCTCTGAAAATAAAGAAGATCTATTTCTCTCCTCTCCTTTTTCCTAGTTATCACTCATGTAGAAGACAGCCACTCATGGAAAAGACAGCTGTGCTGAGGAAGCTGTCAGGACTGAGCCTAAGAAAGGACCCTGGGATTTTGTGCCTTTTTTTTTTTGGAGAAAAATATTAAAAAATAAAAAGTGTGGTCCGGTTATTATAGCAGAACACCCATTGAATTGGAAGAAATGAACACTATATGAGAGTGAAATCTTAATGTGAGCTTGCTTTAAATTTTTTTTTTTTTGAGGGAAATGTGTATTAACCTGAAGGAAACCTGAATCTATAAACAAAGCTGAGACCTAGAGGTAGAAAGTTATGACATTTGGAGCTTTACTTTCTTGAACCAAAACCTTTTGTGGTGAGTGGTGAATCTGTAGAAGCAGAAGTGAGTTCACTTATTCTATATTCTATTCTTAAGAAATAATGCATGAATCACTGGCTTTATATTGAACTTGGTCTCATAGGGCTCAAATTCTCCTCCAACACGGGACTGTAACGCCTACCACCTGCGCAGCATCCTCAGCGTGGGATCAACTGTTAAGGATTTAGGGAGGTTTGGTTCTTTTTCTGAGTATAAAACATTGCAAATCACCTTGACGTGTAGCCTCTGCTGTCATCACAAGTCACATCACAGCTCAGACCAACCAGCCTGCCTGATCAGAACATGATGCCAATGAGGCCCTGGTCATTCATTCTCCCGACACGCCCACTTGGCTAGCCTTGCAATAGGAATGCCCTGGTATTCCTCACAAGCAAATTGAGGAAGCTGTGAATCAGCACAACCCATCGCCATCGACAGGTAACAATCAAGGTGGCCACCACTTAGGTAGAGGTAAGTCAGTCTGCCTCAGTCTGCTTTGAGCTCTTGCAGGTCAAGGTCTGTGCTTCAGTTATTGCTATGCTATCAAAGGTTGGCATCTGACAGTCAGTCAGCACATGTTTCTTGAATGAATGAATGAATTGCAACATTGAAAAGACAGTCTGTTACCAGGGGACCCAGCTAAGTAGTAGTCAGTGTTGGTCAAACTCATGATCTTAGCAATGTGAACACTTTCACATGGCCTACATACATGAGTCCTTTGATCTAGCTATGTATTTTGAGAAACCCAAAAAGAATGTGTGGTGAGCAGCATCACACCCTCATCTTGCTGGAGCTAGAGAGGCAGCCTTGCACGTTTTTCTGTAGGCGAGTAAACAGGAACAGGATCAGGGAGGGAGGCTGTGCATGGGAGCAGGCGTGCGCTGAAGACAAACACTGGTCTGGGCAGGCAGACCTTCTTCATCTGACTTTCTTTGCGTTTTCTTCGGGTTGTGTTTTCAAGGAAATGGATGTCCCTGAGGAATGTCTAAAAATTAGGAAATTGGCTACATCTAACCCTCTTTCCAGGTCTGAAATTGTATGAATTCAGGGCAGCTTGACTTTTCTAGAAATGACCATGTTTAAAAAAAAAAAAAAAAAAAAAAAAAAAAAAGAAGAAGCAGCCCTGAGCAGGGACCAGCCCTCTTGTATTGCGATGAGGTTTTCCTTTCCTCACAGCCATTTCCTCCCTGCCTCATACACACGGCCAGGGCGTGCACGGCCCCGCTGCGCACCAGGCACCAGATGCTGACCATTATGCAAGTACTGGGGGTGCAGAGAGGAAAGATTTCAGAGACCAAACTCCATTAAATCAGAAGGAAGACTGTTCACAATCTGACTTCATCTTAATCCCAGAATTTTTCAGAAAAGGCTGAAACCTTGGCGAACAGAAGGCTGCCTAGAGAGGGAATCATGTTCCCCAATGGAGGGCAAGTATGGGGCCACTCCAGTAAACCAGGAATAAGCCAGGACCTGCTATTTATTGTGGTCTGGAAAGAAATGCATGCATCGAAGGCACCCAAACTCACCAAACCGGTTTACTTTTAACAGCCCCGGTCCTTGTTTTTGTTATTCACTTGTCAGATCTTTAGAGAAATTGTTTTGCTAGGTAAACACAGGAAAGCTTCAACTCAGTCACTGTGAATTCCAAATTAGAAGTGTCTGAGCTTAATGAAACTGCGTAACAGACTGAAATTTATCTTTTTATAATTTACCATAAGACTCGGGCGCAGAGCCAGCCCTGGTTACCCACTGCTACAGCCACCGTTTCTTGGTTCTCTGAGGCTAATGTTTAACCTCGGTCTGATTTGTTCCCTTGATTCCCAGGCTCCTAGGGTTGCACTCTTATCCCTCCACCCTCAGAGCTGCTGTAAACTCTCAGAATGCAAATTAATTTCAATATTGGCCTAAGTAAAATAAACAAATCCCATAAGTAATGGATTCCCAGAAACAAATAGGAGTTTTAAAAATTGCCCTGTTGTTTGGATTAGCCCACAAGCACCCCCTTTACCCCTGCAGAGGACCACAAGGCGGGAGACACTGGTGGTTAGGAAATCAAGCTTTGGCGCTAGATGGAACTGGGTTTCACCTAGTTTTACTCATGATTTAACTTCTCTGTGCTTTAGTTTCCTCAGCTGTGAAAGTGGTAAGAATGTATATAAAGACGTGGACCCACTGCCCAGGACACAGGCAGACTCATGAAATATATAAGAGCTGTTATAATCAACAGCTTTAAAGAATTCCTTATAAGCAGTCATTAAGTGCTTCCCTTATATTAGGAAGGGACAGAAAAATTAAAATTGCTTTTTCATTTCCCAGCTGCTAATATGGGAAAAGAGTTTGGAAAATGCTTTTGTGCAAAGGACAAGTAATAGTTAAAATATTTGATAACCCAAACACCCATTCCATGAATTGGACCTCCCACATGGGAGCCAGCACTTGAAACAGCACAGTTCTCTCCAGAGAGCCAAGCGTAGGAAGCCACTGGAAACTAGGCCGGTCCAGGTGGATTGTCCAAAAGCATAAAACAATTGCTGGAAGCCTGCCAGACCCACTGACTTAGAGGAATGACACCCCGGACGCGTGGAAGACAAGCATGTCAGCCCCTGCTCCATGTGAGGGTGGGAATGATGTCACCGCCTTGTCACACAGCTCAGCCCCAGCGAGGGCCAGGAGCCCACCTCTCACCCCACTCCCAGGAGCCCACCCAGACTCATCAAAGGAATATCTAGCCAAAAGTTCACAGACATGCTGGCTTTTGTAACTCAAAACACACATCCCTCAAAAAAGGTGTTATAAACAGTTGTTAGATTTTTTTTTCTAATCAGGTCTACCAAAGACTCCGCAGCTAACGCTGTGTCGCTAAAGGGGTAGCCCTGGATTTGAACCCTGGGGCCAGCGGCTTGCTTCCTGGGTTTCAGTAGTTGGGCAGAAAAATAAAACATTCCATGCCTCAGTTTCTTCATATGTAAATTGGAAATAATAACACTTTTTATCTCATTGCATAGATGCAAGAATTCAGTGAGTTCATTCATATACAGCATCTAGATAGCGCCTGGCACACAGTAGGTGTTCAATAAACATCAGTTGTCATTACCTTTATCATGAAGGCTATGAGGTCACAGAGCAGGATCCCCAGGAGGACAATAGCAAGGAATGTTGGCCTCCAAGGAGAGCAAGGAATTGCACAGAAATCCTGTGGCAAAGAGGAAGGACATGGGGAACCAGCCTCCCAAAAGGCTGTTCATTGAGAACTTTGCATGTTCCAGCCACAGTGCTAAGTAAGAGCTTATTCATCTCTTACTCTTCCCAGCAAAGCATTAAGGGAAGTAGTACTGCGATCACTATCACCTCTCATTTGTCCATAAGGAAACTGGGACCCAGGAAGGCAAAGGAACTTGTTTAATTAATGCCACTGGTCTCGTTCCCTTTTTCTACCAATACATCTCTTCAATTGCCTCCCTTTGGGTCTGGGCCCAGAAAATAGTAGTTGCCTTATGAAGAAGAATGTTTCTCAGTAACTTTCATGTAAAGAAAAACACCAATGGCCTTCACACCACAGGAGGAAAAGGCTGCAAACATGAGCCCCAGTTATAATCCTTGCCTCACTTCCAAGAAACATTTATTTTCCTGAGCATTTAGGCAATGCCCCCTGGGGAGGAGGGGCTACTTTGCCCTTTTCTCACTGGAACATTCTCTGCACACTGCCAGTCTATCTCATTGGTTCCTGGATCCATTTCTAGTACCAAAGCTGTGGAAATTAGGCCAAGAGCACGGTGGGGTAACTGCTGTGGTGTCGGATGGGAGATTGGCACTGATAATTCTACTGTTTGTGAAAATCGAGTCTGCTTCTGCTTATGAAGACAGTTCAGAAAGGAAGACGCTTTCACTGCACCAGAGCTTCAGGGCAACGGTCGTCAGTATCTCCATGCTCAGACACAAGGGCGAAACCTGGTAAATGCTTAGCCACTGCGGGAGACAAGAAGAAGGGGCACCAATGGGTGGTCAGCATGATTTTTTTTTTTTTTTTAATCAATCAGGGCTGGAAAGTTCAGCCAGGAAAAGCTGGACAGATGGAGTTGGGGTGGACAGATGGAGTTGGGGTGGACAGATGGGCAAGACTCTCTGCACGGGAAGGGAAAGCCCCATCCCCTGCAGGGAAAGCCGAAGGACCAGCCTCACCCCTCCACTGGAGGATGTCATGGCTGCAAGAATGTCACTGATCCAAGAAGACACAGAAGAGACAGAGGAGTGGCAGATACACTGGAGACTAAAATGTGTTAATAGCCAATTAGAATCCGAAAACGAAGCAAATAAAAATCCTAGGTTTTTTGTGTCACACAACACTTCTGGTTTACCAAAGTTAGCAAACACGCATTGAACACCTATGAAGGGTCTGCACTTGGGGTATTTGCAAGAGTTTGTTGGCTGCAGACTAGTGCTTTGCAAAAACATCTTCACTCTGGGATAGAGGCAGAATCTTCTTCACCGGACAGAACAACTCACCTTCAAGTCCAGTTCCGCTTAAAGGCAGAGTTCCAGGCAAAGTTTCTTAGAAGTCAAATACTTTGCTGTGGAGGTGGAAGGTTCTAAACTGCAGATTCTGAGGGAGTTCAAATGTTGACAAATGGATATATTGTTTTGCTCCTAATGGGCATATTGTTACTCTTCTTGTGGTTTAATTTGCCTTTTAATAGTTTCCAGTTGTGTGCATTGCCATGGTTGCAAGGAAAACATCTTTAAATCCTTGAGACTTAAATTCAAGTCAAGTCAAGAAACTTTCCTATTTAATATATAAACATTTGTCAGGGAACTGCCCTGGCTCCCAGTCAGGATTCCCCTCATGAACTGGAGAATTTTCTCAAGGCGGATTACTGTGTGCTGGACGATGAAATCGCTGCCTTGTGCGGGCTTACTTTATTTATTTATTTATTTATTTATTCATTCATTCATTCATTCACTTATTTATTTAATAAGAAGTTCTCATTCCTTAATGCGCTTCACAAAAACTACATCAGTTTTGCAAGCGTGAGTGAGCCAAAAGTCCTATGTATACTACTAACAAGTTTCACTTTTTCTTTTTCAGTAAAAAGAGCAGATCACATAGATACCCCATTCATTTAGAATCATTTTATTTGTAAAATACTCTACATTAGTAGTAATATAACTAGTGGAGAAAGATGTTTTATTAAAGGAAACCTGCATTGAAATGTTTGCCATCAGAAGATTGCTCCATCGGATCTCCTCACGGCATGCTTTAAGGATCTAAAATCTGTACACAGGACCCAAACTATTCTAATAAATACAGTAAAAGAATACAATCCTTAATTTTTTTTAAAAAAAAACCTCCCTAGAATTAGTCTTATTGATAATTAAAACTAATAAAATGAATGGTCTTATTAGTCTTATTGAAACAGAAGGCTTACTTGGTTTAAAGTTATTGTTCAACTTGATCCTTCCAGAAGTTGCCTAAGTGGATCGATTGTATACTTTACTTGGTCGAATTGCTGAGACAATAATTTATTCATCTACCTATTCAGCACTTACTGAGTATTTGTTATTTGTCAGACACCACACTAAGTGCTGAAGATTTTGCAGCAAGCAGGCAATCCTGTGGCTTGTTCTGACGGGTGGGTCGTGCCGACCTCCTTTGTAATGAGGTTGAGGCAGCCATGGGCATGCATAGAACAGTGTTAAGATAGTTTCTCCCCGCCTTAGAGTCAACCATGGGCCAGAAAGATGGCCATGTGTCTGAGACAGCACAGAAATGAGTCCATTTTCTTTCCTGAGACCATCTTCTTCCTTATCAGCCTACCCCAGCCTTCTCCGACAGCACCTCTAACACTAAAAGGAGATGATCCTATTTGTACCTCTGAAACCTCCAACTTTCTTCCTGGTGGTGTTTCCACTCAGTGAAATCCCTCTCTGAAGGCCACACACCACTGGATGAAGCCTGAGGCAGACCGAGTTTAAGACCCCATAATTTAAGCCTTTCAAAGAGGAAATTCAGATCGTTCCTTTGGGAAGGGAGAACTATCCAGAAGCAACTGATTGAGGAGATGTCAGGCTGCCCTGGTTCAGCTCAGTGCTTTCCACTTCCTGGTGCCAGAGCCGTGGTCCTCCTAGGCACTAAGTCTGTTAGCAAAGAGCATTCTAGAGCACACGGCACTTACAAGGACCCCTCCTCTTCGACTCACTATTCTTCAAGGTCAGTGAAAGGTGGGTCCAGCTTGGAGTCTGGAGACAAATCACAGTGCATCCCTGAGGCCCCTCTGCTTCCATTCTTCCACTGAAGCTCCCATCTGAAGTTCTCAGCTGCATGCTATCAACTCCTTGCAGCTGAGAGTATTGAGCACCTATTATGTGCAGGAAGTGTGCTAGGAGATTGACAGAGTAGGAGTGGGGGAGACTGAGGAGAAAATAATGAGGCCCAATTTTTATAGGTTCAGTAATATAAGTATATGACAAGTTCTGTGGGAGTGCAAAGGTGTGAGTGAGCACCTTCTGAACAGGTCTTTAAAGGGATGGGGGAATTCTGGGGGTGGGGGTTGGGTTGAAACATTCCAGGCAGAGGGAACATCAAAAGTAAAAGAACAGAGAGGACAATGAACGTGACGCTGAGGGCAACCAACATCTGCTGTGTCTCAGTCCATTCAGGCTGGTGTGACAGAATATCATAAATTGGATGGCTTAACAACAGAAATTTACTTCTTACAGTCCTGGAGGCTAGACGTCCAAGATCAAGGCACTGCCATATTTAGTGTCTGGTGAGGGTCCCCTTCCTGGTTCATAGATGACTGTCTTCTCCCTGTGCCCTCACCTGGTAGAAGAGGGGGGGCAGTTCTCTGAAGTCCCTTCTTTGAGGGTACTAATCTCATTCATGACAGCTCCGCCCTCATGACCTAGTCACCTCCCAAAGCCCTCCCCTGCCCTCACCCCCCGCCCTGCAATATCATCACCTTAGGGTTATGTTTCAATATATGCATCTGGTGGGGGTGGGCACAAACATTCCATCCACAGCTGACTGTGACCATGTACACTGTGCATTGGGGGATGCTGTAGGAAATGAGAGTAAAGGTGCTGACACACGGACAGGCTCTGTATATGACAGGCTAAAGAAGGATCACACTCATTGTAAACGGGGAAACTGAGCTTCATCGTCATTACACTTGTCACCTCAGTTCACTCTCACAGGAACTGGATGTGGGAAAGAAATCTACCTTTCTCCTTCTTGCTGGGGCAGGAATGAAGACACAGCAACTATCCCAAAGTAGAAAGCGTTGAAGTCTTCAGTGAGTATTGATGCCCCAGTCCCTGCAGCCTGCTCCTGACCCAGAAGAGAGCAGAACCACCTTTGGGAGGCTCTTGTTGACACACTACTCAGCCCCATTACCAGAACAGCCTGGAAAACCAGCTGCTCCTTGCTGTGGATTCCATGGAACTAGGCAAGTTCACAGGTTAAAGCCCATCCACTCTATCTACAATCCTCTCAGTGGAGAGTTGGCAGCTTGCACTGTATGAGTTTGCAGTCTGGGACCAAAGAGAACCTCTTACTCTGTGCAGGCCCTCACTCTGGGAAAAATAACTGAGGGCTTGTAAGAATTACAGAAATTGCCCTCCAGTCCTTAGGGTCCCAACCATATTACAACCAAATTGTATCTGATAAAACACAAACTTCATAAGACCCTTGAGAACAGCTGAGCATAATGGATTAGTAAGGTCAAGCAAGTGATCGGAATTCAAGTGGGGTTCCATTGTAGGTCACTTTCATCAAAATTCTTAGTTTTTTAAAAATTATATTTTATTGATTATGATATTACAGCTATCCTGATTTTTCCTTCTTTGGTCCCCCTCCACCCAGCAACCACACTCCTTCAGTAATCCTCCCACCACTGTTCATGTCCATGGGTCATGTGTGTTAAGTTCTTTGGCTGCTCCATTTCCCATACTGTACTTTACATCCCCATGGCTATTCTGTAACTACCTATTTATACTTCTCAATCCCCACACCTCTTCACCCATTCCCCCATAGGCCCTTCCTATCTGGCAACCATCAAAATGTTGCCTGTATCCATGATTCCATCTCTGTTCTTCTTGTTTGCTTAGATTGTTTTTTAGATTCAATTGTTGATACATACATATTTATTGCCATTTTATTGTTCATAGTTTTGATTTTCTTTTTCTTAAATAAGACCTTTAACATCTCATATAATAATGGCTTGGTGATGATGAACTCCTTTAGTGTTTTCTCATCTGGGAAGCTCTTTATCTGCCCTTCCACTCTAAACAATAGCTTTGCTGCGTAGAGCAATCTTGGCTGTAGGTCCCTGCTCTTCATGAGTTTGAATATTTCTTGCCAATCCCTTCTAGCCTACAAAGCTTCTTTTGAGAAATGAACTGACAGTCTTATGAGAACTCCACTGTAGGTAACTAACTTCTTTTCTCTTACCGCTTTTAAGATTCTCTCTCTATCATGAACCTTTGGTTTTAATTATGATGTATCTTGGAGTGGGCCTCTTTGCATCCATCTGGTTTGGGACTCTGTGTGCTTCCTGGACTTGCATGTCTATTACCTTCACCAAATTAGGGAAGTTTTCTTTCATCATTTTTTCAAATAGATTTCCAATTTCTTACTGTTTCTCTTCTCCTTCTGGCATCCCTATGGTGTGAATGTTGGACTCTTGAAGTTGTCCTAGTGGCTGTTTATACAACCCTCTTTTTTTAAAATTATTTTTTCTTCTTATTGCCCTGATTGGTTATTTTTTGCTTCTTTATGTTCCAAATCATTGATCAGATTCTTGGCTTCATCCACTCTACTGTTGTTTGCCCATAAATTGTTCTTTATTTCAATTAGTGTATCCTTTGTTTCTGGCTGGACCTTTTTCATGCTGCTGAGGTCCTCACTAAGTTCCTTGGGCATCCTTATAACCAGTGTTTTGAACTCTGCATCTGAGAGATTGCTTATTTCCACGTTGTTTAGCTCTGTTTCTGGAGTTTTGATCTGTTCTTTCATTTGGGCCATGTTTCTTTGTATCCTCGTTTTGTCAGCTTCCCTGTGTTTGTTTCTATGTATTAGGTAGAGCTGCTTTGACTCCATTCTTGGTAGAGTGGCCTAATGTAGTAGGTGTCCCATAGAGTCCAATGGCACAGATCTCCCCTGTCATGCAAGGTGCGTACTTGAGGTACACCCTTCATGTGGGCTGAGTACACCCTCCTCTTGTAGTTGAGCCTTGGTTGCTGTTGGTAGATCAATGGGAGGGATTTACCCAGGCCAGTCAACTGCAGTGACTGGCTGTGACCACTGACCACAAACCTCCACTCTCCATGGAGGATCAGCTGTTCAGGGGCAGGGTGGTAGTACTCTGACGTGGTCTGTGACTGTCCACTGGGTGTGCTGGCTCTGGGGTTTCCCGGGTGGTACAGGTCATGGTCAGCCCCCACCTGTGTTTTGCCTGAGGCCACCCTGCCTGGCCTATAAAGCAATCTGAGATACCTGCTACTTGTGCTGGGCTTAGAGATTTCCAGGCAAAGCCAAGCTGTGAATCTAGTCTGGCTGCTGCTAGTGCTGGGTCTGAGGCTCACTGAAGCCAGCTGTTGCTTGTTTGAAAGGTTTTAGGAAGCTGGGAAGCATGAGCCAAGACCATTCATTTATATGGAAAAGCAGCTCAGGCCTGGCTGTAAATTGGGTGGGGCATAGTCTCTGGGATCTCCAAAGCAGGTCAAACAGTGTTAGCCAGGTTGATGGAGTCTCAGGTATGACAACAGCTTGCCAGCTCTGTGGCTCTTTGGGGAGAGGGTTTAGAAAAGGGACAATGGCCTCTGTTCTCCTTGATGCAAGACACTTCAGTTTCTCCCTGTATGCCAGTGGTGACTTTCAAGCTACTACCCTGGTGCTGGAGTTCAGAGGGAGTGACTCTGAATAGGTCCATCTGTGGGTTCTTTAGGAGGAACTGCTTGAGGTTCCAGCAGTTTCTTCCACTGACTCAATTGCCACTGGATTTTGCAGCCAGAAATTGTGGGGACTCATCTTCCTGGCATTGGTACCCTGGGCTGAGGGGTCTGGTGTGGGCCTGGGACTCCTCACTCCTGCGATATTTCTTCCAAATTTTTATCCACCACACACAGGTGAGAGATCAGCCCGTACCACATCTGTGCCCCTTCTACCAATCTGGATGGTTGTGGTGTCTTTAATCTCATTGTTGTCAGACTTCATTCAACTCGATTTCTGATGGTTCTGAGTGATGGTTGTTCTATATTTGAGTTGTAATTTTGAAGTGGTTTAGTGAAGCAGCAAGCCACGTCTGCCTATGCCACCATCTTGACTGGAAGTTCTTCTTAGTTTAATGACTACTCCTCTAAAGCATTAGCGACCACCAAGCCACCTCCTGCGCTAAGCTGTTGAGAGCGTAGTGTTCAAACCAATCTCCACCACTGCTTCTGTGCTTTAGACAAATTACTGTGCTCTTAGGCTACTAATTTTCCTTTCTGAACTCCACAGGGGATGCTAGGACCTACCCCAATGGTTATTGTGAGGACCACATGAGATGATTTAGGTACAAGGGCTTGTAAAATCTAAAACACAATATAAACTGTTAGTTATTATACTATTAATTATTATTACCAATGGCTCAAATCTCACTAGACACCCAATGTCTCCAGTTTTGTGTTAAGGGAAGGACCCATCCTCATTCTCACTGGTGAAGTCCGGAAACATTACATAAAGCTCCTCTGTTTCCAGTTAATGGTCCCAGGTTCACATCGGATGGCACTGTCACAGATTCGCTTTTTCAGTTTTTGTTTTTGGCAGAACTTCTAAGTCCAAAGTGCAATTCAGCATAAACAAAGGCCTGGCTCTGACCCAGTATACTAATCAATGAATTAATTCCTCCCCCATCCATTAACCTTGGTCTTGAAGCAGTGACTTAGCATTGGAGGACTCAAGAACTCTTAAGCTATATGAGATGCCTTGAGGACTAACATAAAAAGCAAGCATCCCTAAGTCTCCTGGAAAAGGAGGGGCCAAAATGACTAGTGATCTCAGTGCTGTCTGGCCACCTTATGTGTGTCTTCCAGTAGGTTCTACAGATCAAAATAATAAGAGAAAAAAAAAGGACAGAGAGAAAAAATGTAAATGAGAGACACTATGCTCTTGCTGTGAGTTATGTGCTGGATCCAGCCACTTCTATTACAATAGTTTTAAGCATTTTCCAGATATGCATGCGCCCTTTCCCCCTTCCTTCCTCCCTTACCTTTCTCAGACTTTTCTTTTTTACTGTGGTATAAAAAAAACACACATCACAAAATTTACCATCTTTACCACTTTAAGTGTACAGTTCAGTAGCACGCAAAACACTCACATTGTTGTACAGAACACCTTGCAAAACTGAAACTCTGTACCCACTAAAGCACTTCCAATTTCCCCTCCCCACGTTTCCTGACTTTTAAATCTCTATTATTTCCTCCCAACAATTTTGTTCTTCACAGTATCCCCCCATTTGACCATTCTGTCTTTTTTAGATATTATAGTTGGCCTCATTATAACTGCCTTATAGTTCTAGAATCATCTCTGTTCAGCTTTAAAACAACAGCAGCAACCACAACAAGCATTTCTTCCAATGTTGAAGCTTCCTCTTTCAGGGCAGATCGAGGGACAGCCAATGTCGGTGCTGGCAGTAAAACTGAGCCACCTCAGGGAGGTGGTCAGATTGTTTGAGAAGCCTTGGATGACTCAGCGTTAAAAAGGACTCTGCTGCATGGCAGCTCAGAGCTTGGCGTACGGCAATGGGGTGAACAGCGTTTCACTGGGCATCCAGACTCTGCCTATCATCCTGCTAGGATCCACGGAGGCGCTCACCCACAGCAGGAGAGAGCGAGGAGCCCACAGACCTCATGAGCTGGGGTTGGTGGCTCTAGCCCTCTGTGTAAGGTAAGATTCACCCTTTCTCCTGGAAAACAGCAGCCTATCCAGGAAGCTGTATTTGACAGAAAAAGCCATAGAGACCAGTCTGTCTGCGAGTAGGGAATGTAAATGTTAGACTTGTTCAGTTTTAGAAATTTGCCCTATCTTTTCCCTTTTCAGAGAAATGGTGGCCAAAACAGAGTACTGGGTATAAAGTGGATGCCCATAAATGCCGTTCATCTTAGTCAGCTTGGGAGGCTATAGCAAAATGCCATTGACTGGGCGGCATAAGCAACAGACATTATCTCTCACAGCTCTAGAGGCTGAAAGTCCAAGATCAAGGTGTGGGTCACTTAGGCTCCTGGTCAGAGCTCTCTTCTTGGCTGGAGATGGCCTTTCCTCGGTGTGTGCATGGGGAGATCTCTCTCTTCTCCCTTCTTACAAGGCCACTCACTGCATCAGGAGGGCCCCAATTTCATGATCTAACCCAACCCTGCCCACCTTCACAACATAATCTAATCACCTCCCGAAGGTTCCATCTCCAAATACCATCATATCAGGGCTTGAACATATGAACTTGGGCGAATGTGAACATTCAGTTTGTAGCACTGCTGATGGTTGTATGGAAGATTTAGTCAGCTGTATGCTAACAAAGGAAGGGAACTTGATGTTAAAAGACAGAAGCGGAGGCATGGGAAAACTGTTATAAAGTCCTTTCTAGTCCATGGCTTGAGATGTACCAAGAGATATACTATGTCCTCTGTTAGAATAATGATATCTAACAGGTCCCTATGTTTTATCTATTTTTTGCTTTGTAGACATTGTGTACTCCCAAAAAGGACTTAAGACCCCTTAAAATAAAGGCTGAGACATCAGAAACTATGGAGGAATAGACAGTCATAATTATACCAAGAACCAAGGAACCAGGGCTGGACAAGTATTGTTATTGAACACTAAATTAAGTTTACTCTGAACATTGTAAAATAACAAAAAAAGAAAAGCAAATATGGTTCCCTATTTAAATAATCAAGGTTTTACAACTAAAATTAAATTCCCAAAGGCATTATTATTAAATCTAAACAAGAATGAAAACATATATTTACTGTGTGGCTGATTCATGTATTGGCCTTTGATTAAAGCCAAAGGCATAGATCACTGATTTGTGGCCAAGCAAGGGGGACCCTACAGGTCTGAGCATATACATGTCTGATGACCAACCTTAATACAAGGGTAAGAGACAGAGGAGGCAAGACCAGGGCCTCTCCAAGTGGCCCTACACCCTAAAAACCTGCATCACATTCAGCTGAACTGTTGATAAAAAGTAGACCAACTCAGACCTACTGAGTCAGAACATCGGGTGGATGGAGCTAGAAACCTACACTTTGAAACTCCCACGGTGATTCTCACGCCCACTAAACTTTAAGTCATCCTGAGCTAGAAAAGAATAGGTGTGTATGGCTTTATACGCATTTTCTTTCATATTGCCTGCATTGACAAATAGAAAGAATTCCCTATGTTTTTGTTATCTGATGTCAGCTATCAGAATAGACAAACTATTGTGAAAATTAGGAGCCTGAAACATACTCTTTTTTTTTTTCAAAGAAAGACCACCCTTCCCAGAGGCAGGATCCAAATTTTTCTCAACAAGGAACTATGTGCCTGCCTGAAATCTGTTGTGAGCATTGGGTTGTAGCCCACTGTCATGCAGCATGAAGTATAGAAGAAATAATTTTGCCTTAAATTTCAAGGGTGTTAGTTGTCAACTGCTATGATCACAAAATGATTTCTTGTGGTGCCTAACATGTGTAATAGTGAGAACCAAGTTCTCAGGTGTGCCCATCAACTTAACAATTAAGACAGGTGTGCTCTCTGAACACCAGCTATAAAAGAAGATTTTAGTGTCCTGACCAGTATGGCTCAGTGTGACATCGTCCCCCAAAGCTAAAGGTCATGGGTTTGATTCCCAGTCAGGGCACATGCCTGGGTTGCAGGCCAGGCCCCTGGTAGGGGACATGCAAAAGGCAACCAATTGATGTTTCTCTCTCATATCACTGTTTTTCTCCCTCTCTTTCTCCTTCCCTTCTCCTCTCTCTAAAAATAAATAAAGTCTTTTTAAAAAATTTAAAAGAATGCATACTCTGACCTAGTAAGTCTGCTCATAAGGATGTATCCTAAGGATATTATCAGACTAGATGTATGTAAAACATGTTCATTAAAGCCTACTGTATAGAATTCTTTAAAATCATAAATATAAACCAATAGAAATGGTACTTCCAGACAAAAGAAATATTATTAGCCATTAAAAAGGATGATATAAAAGATTAATGATGTGAAAATATGATTAAAATACATCAGTGAGAAACTTGATAACAGTGTTTATTGTGACACCACACTTACAGATTTGCCTATTTCCATGTGCACATTCACCGGGAAAACACTGGAATGCATTTGGTTATGTCCAGATGATGTCATTTCAAACTGAATAATTTCTTTTTGTTGTCTATATTTGTAATATTCATGAATTTTATCATATATTATTTGCATAGCAAAAGTAATAGTTAAAAAAAAAACTTCACCCATGCAAAAGGAGTGAGGGGCAGGACTCGCCATCATTTAAGGCTGACTGTGGTTACCAGTTTTGTCTGTGTCGAACAGAGGAGACGTAAGGGGCTCCATGTGGATGTGCACACACAACAGTTGGTAGGCAAAAAGAGTAACGATGACTGGGTACCAGACTTTTAACATTGGGCTGGGTCTGATTTCTGCATGTGTCAATCCATCTGCCCATGTGCCCTCTCCATTAGTAAAATCTATTCATCCACCTTCATTAACGTCTAAGAGAGGTGATGCTATCAGTAGAACCTTTTAACATTTCACAGCCATCGTATATTTGGGGGAAATGTCTAGCACCACTTCTCATAAAACTGAAATTCACTACAGACTGTCAGCAAACAACACGGAACAGTAATGGACAGCAGCTGTGCTCCAACAAATGGGCCAGAAATAGCCAGGTGAGAAAAACAAGTCACACTCCCTTTAGCTTCCTTCTCTCGGGGTCTCTTTCTTCCCCTGTTGTAACATGTTTTAATTAGCCCGTCCTTCTTTTCTTAATATATTCCCCCGATAGAGCATTAAAATTAAAAGAGCAAAAATAACAAATATGCCCCCTCCCACACCCACTTTTAGTCTCCTGGTATATGAGCTTCAACTGGCTGTCTTTAACTTAGAACAACACTAGTAACATGAAGAAAGATTTGCCACTGAAGCAGGTGCCGGCAGTCTATCTGGTAGACAGATGATAAATGTCATACCCAGCCAGCGTTCCTTGGAACACATCTGGGATCCCCTTGATTCAGTTGACCTATACCTAACACAACTCTCTAGTCTACCCAACAATGATGCATTAATTTCATTTTCCCTGCAACCAGCCCTATGCCAGCTCTTATGGAGAACTCAGAAGGGGTGAACTTTCAGCTTCCTCCATCCATGGAACAAACCAGCCGGAAAGAAAGCCAATCTGTAAAAAATGCAAGACAGTGTTCATGTAGCCACTAACTTGGTGGTAGAGACCACAAATGTCAGTAGGGAAACAGCATCTGGTGTGGGCTGACATAATCATGGAGGGGCGCTGGGTCATGGGAGATAGACAGTTTAGCTTGGGAAAGAGAAAAGCACTTTAGGAAGGTAAACAGGCTGAGCAAAGAATGGCAATGAGCTAGAAAGGTGGTACTGGACCAATGAAGGAAGGATGTTAAAATCTTAGGAAAAAGCCTGGGCCCGAGGCTGTAGCAAAAGGCAGCCTTCACTTGGCGGGTGGGCAGCAGTAAGTTCTTGAGCAAGAGAGTGATTCAATGAAAGCAATGTTCTACCAGGTAGCAAACATTTCTCAATCAGGTTTCAAGTACAGCACTTCCTAGGAAACCAGTAAACATAGGAGAGTATGTTCTTCCTCTTTTGTACAAGACTACATTCCTTGTTTTACCTAACCTATTGTGGCTTTAAACCATCTAAAACAAAGACATTTTCTTACTCTGTTAATCAGCTTTCCTCCTCCTCCTCCTTCTTTTTTAATCTACATGTATTTGCAATGGCTCCAGCTAGAGAAATATGTCCATTTTTTCCTGATTGGAAACAAAACACCAAAGACTAAAGATAAAGGGAGAATCTTAAAAGCAGCAAGAGAAAAGCAGTTACCTATTTTTCTCTACAAAGGAGTTACCTACAAAAGAGTTCCCATCAGACTATCAGCTGGTTTTTCAAAGAAATCTTGCAGGCAAGAAGGGGCTGGAAAGAAGTATTCCAAGTCATGAAAGGCAAGGACCTACATCCAAGATTACTCTATCCAGCAAAGCTCTATTTTAGAATGGAAGGGCAGATAAAGTGCTTCCCAGATAAGGGCAAGTTAAAGGAGTTCATCATCATCAAGTCTTTATTATACGAAATGTTAGAGGGACTTATTTAAGAAAAAGGAGATCAAAACTGTGAACAGTAAAATGACAACAAACTCAGAACTATCAACAACTGAACCTAAAAAAAGCAAAAAACAAAAAACAAACTAAGCAAGCAATAGAACAGGAACAGAATCATAGAAATGGAGATCACATGGGCCATTATCAGCAGGGAGAGGGAAGGGAAGAATCAGGGAGAAGGTACAGGAAACAAGAAGCATAAATGGTAGGTACAAAAACACAGGGGGAGGTTAAGAATAGTATAGGAAATGTAGAAGCCAAAGAACTTACATGTATGACTCACAGACATGAACTAAAGTCTGGAGGGGCAGGGAATGCTGGAGGGAATGGGGGTATCATGCTGAGTGGGATAGAGGGGAGAAAAAATGGGACAACTGTAATAGCATAATTAATACAATATACTTTAAAAAACTCAAAAAAATTAAAAAATAAAATTAAAAGAATCAAAAAACGAAAAAACAAAAACTTGCCTGCTCTTCTCTGCTGCCAGATAAGGCATGCTATGTGCTGCAAGTCAGGTCAGCCAAACCTCCTGGACTGCTGCTAACACTACTCGCTGAGCCCCAAGGATAGACTGGGTCACCAAGGTCAGACCACCACAGAAACTGAGCAGTGGGCTCCAGGAGGGCCTAAGGGAATATACCTGAACTCCCACCTGAAACATCCAACATCATCCCTCCATCCATATGGGAGCCAGTGTGATTTCAAGGTTTCCCCCTTCAGGTGCTTCTGCCCTCAAAGGACTAAAGAAGTTGCTTGGTTTGGAGTGAAATGACCTGGAGAAAATCTTATTCTGACCTCTAGGTCCATATGGTTCTTGCCTTATCCTCTACATCTCAAAGCAACCTAAATATCACCCAAAGAAATGCCACCCACTCTGTTGAGTGACCATTTTCCAAATACCAAAAGAGACTCTTGTTTCTATTTTTTAAAGTACGAAGCATAAAAATCCCTCTATGTGGTTTCACTGTTTTATCCCCTCCCCTACCCCAGACCTTATTATATATTCTGCTCTACTCTGCCATACTTTCCCTTACTAGTGGTTCTTAATCTTGAGTGTGAATCACATGGACATGCAGAATTAGTTGAACACACAGTGCTGGCCACCCTCCACCCGCAGCGTCTTTGATTGAATAGGTCCAAGGTAGAACCAGAACTTTGCACTGGTGATGAACTTCCAGTGACAGCAATTTTCTCTGCTGTGTGCTGTTCTCTGTCCATGCTCACCTGCACAGATGTTCTTTCTAATTCAAAGGTACCTTGCTCCTGAAAGACAGATATGGGGACAAAAAGGACTTCAGAGATGGTCTTGTGGGCGGGTTAGTTGAAGATGACCGTATGCATTAGTCAAGAATATCACCCAGGTAAAATTGCTCACAGGAGAGTACTTAGCAGAACTTTCTAAGGTGAAAGAGTTAAAATTATGGTCCCCAGCACCTGTGTTTGAGTCCTAGCACCAACACTTACAATCACAAAATCTGCAAGTCTTACAGCTGAAAGACACCTATTCTAATTCCCTTACTTTAAATGTAGGGAAAATTAAAATACTACTACTACTAATAATAATAATAATAATTATTATAATAATAATAAAAAATATGAGGACATTTTTGAGGCTCAGAAAAGTTAAGTATATTGTCCAACATCTCAGAGCTAACAAATAGCAAGAACTGGATTAGAACCCAGGTTTCATGACTTTTGAAAGTCTCTCTTAACTTGTTCAATGTGAAAATAAGAGCAAAAGGAAGTTCTGCTACCTGAAATTTGAAATACATCAACCTTCCTGCCAGTAAGTTATATACCCATTGTCAAAAGAAAGAAAAACAGCTAATAAAAAGCAGGCCCTTGTATTACCTATTTATTGGGGTTAGCAAACAAATATGGTCAAAATTGTAAAGGAAAAGATAAGTACAAACAGGAAAGAAGTGGTGAATTTTAAGAGTAATACAGAAACTCTTTTTTAAAAACAGAACCAAATGGAAATCTCATAAAAGAAAACTATGCCTGAAATAAAAATTCATCACATGGAATTAATAGGAGATCGTTCATGGAGAAGAAAGAACCAGTGAACCTAGAGAGAGGAGCAGAAATATTCTAAAGTAAACAACAATGAGAAAAAAGATTGGGTAATGAGCAGAGATTCAATGATCCTGAAACTGCAATTAACAGTCTAACAGAAACCCTGCTAAATGACCTGATAACAGCATTACAATTTAAAAGAAAAGTACAGACCAATATCCCTCAAGAACAAAGATGCAATTATTGACAAGCTATTAGCAAAGCAAAGCACATCTATAAAGCAACTACAAATGCAATAATATATCATACCTAGCTGCATTTATTCCAAGAATGTCAAGTTGGTTTAGCATTTGAAAATTAATTACTTGTACCACATTAACAGATAAAACAAGAAAACTCACATGACCATCACTTTGGATGCAAAAAAAATCTGACAAATTTTGACACCCATTCACGATAAAAAAAAACACACACACAACAAAACTTAAGGTTGAAATATTGACTGCATTCTAAGATTGAGACCAAGGCATTCTAAGATTGAGTACTTCAAAATTGTCCTGGAGTTCTTAGCTTGCACAATAAGACAAAATTTATTTTTTAATCAATTAATTAATTGTAAAGAGCTTGAAAAGGGAGAAGTAAAACTGATTATTGCTCATGACATAATTGTCTGCATAGAAAACTCTAGGAATCTGGGGAGGGTGAGCAGACAACAACACAAAACAAAAGAAAACATTAAAAGAACTAATAACAGAATTCAGCAAGGTCACAGGATATAATAATCATGTACAAAAATCAATTGTATTTCTATATGCTAGCAATGATAAAATTTAAAAACAATACAATTATAATAGCATCAAAACTATGAAATACTTACAAATACATAAAAGATGTGCAAGATCTCTACATTAAAAAGTTGAACACACTGTTGAGAAGAATTTTCAAATGATTTACTAAATGAAGAGATGTGTCATATTCGTAAATCAGAAGACTCGATTTGTTAAGATGTTAATTCTCCCCAAAGTGATCCATAGATTCAACATGATCAAAATGAAAATCCCTCCAGGCTTTTTTTTGTGTGTGTAAAAATTAGCAAGCTGATTCAAAAATATGAAGATTTTTGAAATATGAATTCAAAAATTCTAAGTCAAAATATTTGACTTAGAATAGTCAAAATGATCTTAAGAAAAGACTTACTGGTTTGGAAGTGTTATACTACCTTACTTCAAGACTTACTATAAACCTACAGAACAGTGTGGTATTGGGCAGAGATGGGCAAATAGACCAAGGGAACAAAACAGGGAGCCCAGGAACTGCATGTGTGTGCACACACAAAATGCAAGCAGTTGTTTTTCCACAAAGGTTTCCAGGTAATTCAATGGGGAAGTTCATTTCAACAAATCCTGTTGGAACTCTTAACTCTCTATATGGAAAAGGATGTGCTTTGATCCCTACCTCACACCACATGCAAAAATTTATTTGAGTTGGACCTTAGACCTAAGAGTAAAAGCTAAAACTATAAGGCCCCTAGGAGAAAATGTAGGTGTGTATTTCATGACTTTGAAGTACGTAACCATTTCTTAGAGAGGATGCAAAAAGTATTACCCATGTAAAAAGATTGATGAACTAGAAATAATCAAATTTAAAACAATTCTATTTAAAGGATACCATTAAGAAAATTGAAAAGGCAAGCCACAGGCTATGAGAAATATGCATACATTTATTAACAGAGGTCTTATTCAAAATATATAAAGTACTTCTACAAGTCAAAAATAAAGACAACCCAATTTTTAAATGGACAAAGACCAAAGTCTTTGTCCAAAGATCAAAGATGAGCCCATTGGAATGGGTCTAGGAAACCCTTTCACACAGATGGCACCCAAAGCAAAGAAGGAAGCTCCTGCCCCTCCCAACACGGAAACCAAAGCAAAGACTTTGAAGGCAAAGAAAGCAGTGCTGAAAGCCATCCACAGCCACAAAAAGAAAGAGAATATCCACATGTCACCCACCTTCCCATGGTCAAAGACACTGTGGTTCCAAAGCCAGCTTAATCCTTGGAAGAGCACACCCAGGAGAAATGAGCCTGACCACTATGCCATCATCCAGCTCCCGCTGACTCCAAGTCAGCCATGAAGAAGATAGAAAGCAACACACTTGTGTTCATTGTGTACGTCAAGGCCAACAAACACCAGATCAAACAGGCTGTGAAGAAGCTCTATGACACTGTTAAGGTCAGCATGCTGATCAGGCCTGATGGAAGGAAGAAGGCATATTTTCAACTGCCTCCCAACTATGATGCTTTGCATGTTGCCAACAAAAGTGGAATCATCTAAAATGAGTCCAGCTGGCTAATTCTAAATATAAAAATTTCACATGGTAAAAAAATAAAAAAAAATAATTGAACAAAGGCTTTCATGGAAGACAATATACAAAGCATCAATAAGCACATAGAAAGGTGCTCAAAATCGTTAGTCATTAGGGAAATGCAAATTAAAACCAGAGCAATGTGCCACTTTACACCCATTAACAATTAAAATTAACAAGACTGACAATATCAAATATTGTCAACAAGGTGAAGCAACTGAAATATTCTTACAGTGTTGTGGGAGTTTAAAATGGTATAACCACTTGAGATGACAGCTTAGGATTTTTGTAATAAGGTTAAACATACACCTCCCATGTGCCCTACCAAAATCTACTCTTAGGAACTTACCCAACAGAAATGAAAACATGGGTCATTGGAGAGTTGAGAGGCAGGTATGTTTTGTAGGTGTGACTGGGATGCAATCCAAACTGGAGTGGGTGCAGGCATGCGTGGGAAGTACGGATGTGGAGAAATGGCAGTAGCTAGAGGGGGTGTGGGCTATGGATTTTTTTGTTTGCTATGAAACAGCCTTGAGCATGTCAGGCATACCTATGTCACACCAACAATATCAATTCCAAATAGTATTGTTTAACCAAATAGAAAAACTTCAGAAAAACTAAAATATTTTTTAAATGTCTGAAGGAGAGTTTGGAGGAGATAATTTTGTCCAGAAGCAGTATATTAATTTTATTTAATATATTTTATTTAATATATTGTATATTAAGTTTTATTTTAATTTAAATAAATTTAAACATTAAATTAAAATTCTAAATAAATTTGTATTAAATTTTATTTAATATTAATTAATAATATTGATGATTAAATTTTATTTAATTTTATTTATTTGTTTATTTATTTATTTAATATGGCTGCATGAACTCTTGAAAATATGTCAAAATTTTAAAAAAGAAACAATTAAAATGCAAACACACCAGGAAAAATATTTGTACCAAAGCTAACAAATAGTTAATATCTTCATTAGTATGAGAAAAGTCCTTGTTAATTGATTTAAAAAAATGTCTCCAACGGATAAATGGAAAAAGAACATAGACCTAACATTCAAAAAACTATATCTAGTGGACAAATAAATGAAATAATGTTCAATTATTCTAATAAAAGAAGTTAAAATACTACATTTTAATTTTCCTACTAAATTAGCAAAAAAATTTTAAACTGACATAATGCTGGCAAAAAAAAGTAGTTTATTAACAGATGGATGAAAAAGCAATGTGTAATTACATGTCACTTACATGTTATAAGTTGGCATAATTCTTTTCAAAGTCATTGGCACAAGGCATCAGCTGCCAACAGTGTTCTGACTATTGTTTAGAGTCAACGACATTTCACTGCAAATGGCCTCTGGCTAAAGATATCCCTTGTAGGGTTAGTTATTATAACCAAAGGGAAAAAAAGGAAGCAATTTAAATGTCCAAACAGGAAAAAAAAATCATTAGGCATCCTGGTTAAAAGCTTAGGCTCCGGAATTAGGCCCCGGGCAGAACTGCTACTCGTGGGGCTGCATTACCAATCGCTCCCCAAAATTCTTCATCTAAAATTTTTTTTAAAATAATGTCACCTGCCATCCAGAAGTCGTGGGAAATAAATGAGATAAACATGGAACAGCTTAGCATATAATAAACACAGCACATGTGCTACATTATTATTCCTTCTGCTTGATGAAATAACATTTAGCCATGAGAAATATTTAGAGAATATTATAGGGAAAATACTTATCAAAATGCATGTGCTATATTAAGTAGGAAAAAACCTAATTACAAACATTATACTTGCACTATAATATAATAAACCACGTATCTCTAAAGCACTGTATGTGACTGCAGGGGACTGAGGGTGTTACATGAGCTCGACAAAGTTGTGTTAGGGCAATAAGGTTACAGAGAAATTGAATTTTCCATCTTTCTGTAAACTTATAGTATTATTCACATACATAAAAATAAATTCACAAAGCAGGATACACCCTCTTATCAGCCTGCAAGTTCCAATATTGATTCAGAAGCCGGGAGAGATGGGGACAGTGGGCCTGGGATGCCAGAGCCCTCCCTCACTTGCTGTCCTTGACGTCCACCTGGGCCAGAAGGCCAGTTACCTCTGGGTGGTGACTCAAGGCTCCATCTTTTCCAGCTTTCTAACTGAATTCACAGGCACATTCACTATGTCTCTAGTGTCCCCACCTTAAAAGATTCGGTCCCTCATCACAGGGCACAAGCAGGTACACAAAGGAGCCACAGGAAGATGGGCCACACTCTGGGATGCCTTCTTCAGCCCTCCCAGACAAAAGAAGCTACATTTTCCAGGCCAAGTGTTGCCTGAAAGCCTCTTTCCTATTCAAAAACCCTTCGGTCTGTGCCTAATCCGGATGATTAAGTAGGGCTTCGCTGTTTAACTGCTTTGTGCCATCTGTGTGCTGGTTACGTCTACACAACACCAAGTCGTGGAAGTGCAGATAAATGACTTGAGGCAGTGAAGGGTTAGGGGCCAAAATTGAGTCCCCAGTTCAAGCCACTGTTTAAGGAAGAAAATGGGCAACCAATATTTCAACGTAAGTAGCGAATGGTGTTGTACTAAGTAGGTTTATACTAAGTTTATAAGTTTAAACCTAAGGTAGACTAAAACCTGCTTAGTATAAACTTGAATCATAGCAAATGAAAACAGTTTGATGCCATTCATCTCGGAGCTTGAAGCCTCATGCAGTCCCCAAATGTTTTATTTAGCATGTCCTGAGCATCCACTGTGTGCCAGACATTACACTGAGTACTGCAAACAAACTCTCATGGTTGAAAAGAACTTGAAGATCATGTATTCTAACCATCCAATAGGCTCTTGGGTCTGGTTTACTACATCTCCATCAAGATGAACTCAGAAAAGGGAACTCCCAGATTCCCCAGGCAGTCCATCCGTCCCACTTCAGGTCAGCTCTGACTGTTGGCGAGTACTCCCTTGGGTTAATTCATCATTCCGACTCATCAGTTATGCTGAGGGAACTGTACTTAGCTATCACCTCTTCCTAGGAACATGAATTACTTCTGTCCCATGCACTGGCATAAAAGTGTCCTAGTTGATTCTTGCCCTATGACTCAACAAAAGTTGGGGATACTTTTAGGTGTGCAAGTTAACAATTCACCAAACAGGTGTTCTGTGCTCTGGCTCTCATCTAGAAACAGGGAGTTCCCTGGTTAGTTAAAATGGTGGCCAGGTGTTGGCTTTTAGACACCTAGCTGATATTCAGTCTATGTGATTAGCAGCCCCATAGAAGCGAATTAATCTTTTAGGCTCTTGGATGATGAGTCACAAATTCTGTAAAAGGCCCAACTTCCAGCCCTCAGCACTGAAGATTAATGGGTTTCATCCAGTGTGCAAATGTTTGATCCTCTTGAGGCAGACAGACTCTCAGAGGACGCTCTGACCAAAAGTTACTACTCCACCCTGGTTATGAGGAAATGCTTTGCCTGAGAAACAGAAGTAGGAGTAGAGAGGCTTGGTGGCTGAAAGAAATGGCCTGAAAGGAAACTCATTTAAATTTTAAAAATATAACACGATTATGCTAGATGACCATGAAACAATGTGTTCAAAATTTTTATGGAACATTGCTTTGAATTTAGAGTTCTCTACCCACTTGAATTTCTAATTGAATGTAAAGGGGCAGAAACAAAACAAAACAACAAAAACCACTGTTGGACATACATGCAAGAACTCAGAAGGTTTACTGCCCCTGTACTCACCATGGAAAGATTACTCAAGAAACTACTTTGGCAGAACATAAGAGGAATTTAAGAAAAGGAAAGAAATGGGATAAAAGAAAGATGGAACTGCTAAATATGACCCAGAAGCCACGTCATTAAGCTGGGCAATCTGGAAGTCCTCTGTCAGGCAAGAAAGTCCTAGAATCAGAAAATTGAATTTCCATTTCTGTAGGTCTATTCAACACTTGAGAGGGCCCTTATTGGAAAAACTCAAAGCCCTAGAAAAACATTTATCCCCGTGGAGCCTGGTCTTTGACTCGTGGTCTTTCTCCACAGTGAGTAAGTCCCACAAGCCAACACAAGAGTTCCACTGGGGTGACATGAGCCATGTCCAGCCCCAGCCTCACAGCTTTCCTGGGACCCATCTCTGATCCCCACAGGGGATTTCCTACAGCAGCAAACACAGAACTGCTGGACTCAAAGGTCCTTGAGTCTGTGGTGATTACTTTTCTGACCCAAAAGTTGGGACACAGTTGACCAAAAAGTTACAATATACTGTTTGAACAAAATAAACAAAATATTTAAAACCAGACAGTTCTTGAAAATTCAGGATATATGGCTACCATTTTCATCCTGTGAAAAGCTGAGTCCTTGCCCGGTGGACACTCGGATAACAACCCTTTCACATGAACTGTGTCCCGTTCTGCCTCTCTTTGAGGAGACCTCCCAGCAATGCAGCCTTGCCTGGTGCGTTAACAGGCTCAGAACTGGCCTCTGCTTTAAATCCATAGTCTTTAGGGATTTGTTTGATGGTTATATAGATGAGAGCCTGTTACGAGGGGGTGGAGGAGTGTGAAACAGAGAGGAAAGTGTCTTGATAACGCAGCCTCTCCTCTTTGGTCCCTCAAATTTTAGCTCAGGCCCCCCACTGTGAATCCCACTTAGCAAACAAGCTCCTTGGTTGGAAGGCAGTTGGACAGCTTGTTACTACGAAGACAGCTTGCCCTCCGGCATAGAGCACGGTGGTGGCTGGGCATCTTACCTTCACCTTAAGCCACGTATCAAAGTATTTCTTTCTATTCCTTAGAATATTCTACCTTAGAAGAGTTTCTGAAACACCTGATTTTCCATTTCATTACACTTTCATGATATTTCAGTGTTTCTTACAGATTGTCACCCCTAAGAACCATAACTTTAGTCTACTCTGCAGTGAATTCTGACCATAAGTCCTTAGAAAATAATACAACTCCAGGAATGTATTTTCAGAAGTAAACCTCTGGGCCTACCTCTTATGTCCAGGGCTCTTGCAAGTGCCCCATCCGGCCTTGGCCACCAGCATGCCCCAGTGCTAGATAAGAAAGGAAGATAAGAACCGGCAGGCCTCTCTTCCCTCTGGAGGTTGTGTCATATTCTGTGAACTCTGTGCAAGAGGCAGGAGATGAGCACTGGGTAGGCTTACTTCTCCACACAGATTGTTTCGTACCTGGTAGACATGTGCCCCAAATTCAGAGAAGCAATGGACGCTTTGCAAATATTTACCCAGCTACTTGGCAACAGGGCAATACAAGTACTACTCAACTTCAAAGACACACGCCCTGCACTCCATTCTCTTCACACACATAAAAACTATCTTTCCAAGTATTAAAAACCATATGTTTGTTGGGCCCCTTTAACTTCCAAATCATTCAGTTCTCCAGGACTTGAACATTTAATGGAGAAAATAAATATTGAAGATTTGCTTTCATGTGTGAAAGTAAATGGCGTCCCTCGGCCTTGGAGTTCAGCCTCATCCTTCTGTTGTCAGGAATGAGATTCGCAAGCACTGCAGACTTTTCTAGTTCTGCTGCTGATCTTTCACAGATAAATTAAAGAAACCAAGTGTTTGGCTCTTAAACAAATCCACAAGCCAAGACACGATGGAGAAAGGACCCAGAATGTAACCTTCCCACACTTTCCACCTGCAGCTCTGGGGAAAACGTAACAAATGCCTTCAGAGACCAGCCTGCCTCAGCCACCTTCTCAAAGGTGTATGTAACCTTGGGCCTAGCGTCATGTTGACAGCATGCTGCTAGAAAGGCTTGATCGAAAGGTAGAGACATATAAAGAACTGAAGAAGAAGACTTAAGTCACTAAAAACCCACATAGCAAAACAGACATTTGTCTTCATATAAATAGCATTATCGGATGTGCCATATGTCATGCTCCTAAGTTTGAGGGCCTAATGCAAGATGTACGTTACTAAGCCTTTTTATTAACTACATTTGCATGGTGCCATCTTGTGGTAAATCCCTATAGCAATTTGAAAGAAACACAGGGCCAATGTTTTTCCACTTTATAAATTTTGTGAAGTGTAGTATTTAGCTATTTTTGACCAGTGTAAGAACAGCTTCCATTTCCTAATTTAAAACAAAACAAAACAGAGTTTATAACACATTTTCCATTGATCTAGGAGTTAATAAATATTGATTAAGATTTCCCCACCTGGAGGTCAGCAATCATAGAATCCAGGAAGAAAATTTGAGGAAGAAATTTGACTTTCACAGAAAAAAAAATTTTTTTAATGACAATTACCTATCTTTGAGAAAAAAATGCATTCAGCATCTCAGGCTATAGACCATGTTGTGCCATCTCGTGTCCCAATGGTGTGAAAGGTAAGGGGACTTTCCTAGACACAGTCATTGACATCCCAGTTTCAAACAGCCTGAAAGGAACTTAATGTCTGAACATGTGGGCTCATGGGTTTTTCTATTTACTCTTTTTATGTTGAGGAAAGGTTATCCAGTGGGGATTCCCTGATAGTTCCCCAAAGGAAGCAGGGTGTCCCATTCACTTATGAAAACTTCATACAATTCTTTGTGTATCTGCAGAACCAGAACTGAAACTAAGTTTCCCTAACTTTGCATCCCATGATCTTTGCTGTAGATCTCAGTGAAGCACGCTGCTTAGGAGTGGGGTGAAGTCCTACATGTTGTATGGTTATGCCTTGAACCTGCGGTGAGGCAGTCACTGGGAAACACCTGAGCAAGGTGCCCTGCCCTGTCAAGCTGGGGACTGGAGGAGCTCCAGGCCACTGTCAGGACTTTTTATGTTGCTAGCCGGCAAACAGACCCCCAATCCACCCACCTATAAACAACTGCAGCCCGAAACAGCTTCCTAGGCCCTTCTCTTACTTCGAGGTCATACTCATACAACAGGGTCCAGTTCACAGAAGGTGCTCAGTGGGTGCGCTGGACTGACCGCCTGATGACGTATCTCATCACAGTGAACCACAGAAGAACCCAATGTTGCACCATAATGACCATTAAATAAATACCTGGTTGTCTGCATTTTTTTAAAATTTCAATCAGAATTCTCTCTTGCCCAAAGTCTGAGTTCTTTTGATCAGACTAAGATTAAACAAACATTTATTGAATGCTCACTGGTATGTGCAAGGCACACTCACTTGTGGCTAAATTGCTACAGCCATTCTGGCTGACTGAGGCCATCCTTTGGTAAACACAGCTCATTGTTAGGAAGTCACTGGAAGAAATAAGCAGTGATGGGAAAGACGTATCAATTAGCCTTCAGAGAATTGGGGGTGGGGTGGGAGTGGCTGAAAAAGATTTTGAGGGTCAGGAGGGCAACTACCTTCAGTTCTCTAGAAAACAGGTACTGGGCATGGCTCAAAAGGTGGGACAGAGAAAGCCACAGGCAATGCCATGGATCAGTTGAGAGACGGAAGGAACATGTGATTGGAAGTTGGCCATCAGCTTCTAAGGAAGGGAGGACCACCAAAGAAAGCCACAGGCAACCCCAAAGCAGAAGAAATTTTGGAGAATGTTAAAGTGGAATAAAGGAGAAAAGTATATTGACAAGTAATCAACTAAGTGAATGAGTGTACGGATTTTTTTTAAGATTTTATTTATTTTTAGAGAGGGGGAAAGGGAGGGAGAAAGAGAGGGAGAGAAACGTCAATGTGTGGTTGCTTCTTGAGCACCCCTAACTGGGGACCTGGTGCATAATCCATACATGTGACCTGACTGGGAATTGAACCCACAACCTTTCAGTTTGCAGGCCAGCACTCAATCCATTGAGCCACACCAGCCAGGGTGAGTGTGAGGATTTTATAGCTCCCTTCCTGCCCTCCTTCCCCAATTTTGCTGCCCACTAATATTTCATGGAGGGGCAAGATTATGGGTCCAAAATGAGAGACATTCATTTTTGTTGGTCTTAGCAGCCAACAGAAAATGTTAGAAGGAAAAGAAAATTAACCCAAGTCACTAAGGGTAGTGATGGTATGGTAGTGACAAAGTGTGGATTTGGATTGTCCATTTTCTTTTTGTCCCATTTCCAAAATATTCTGGGGACAAGTTTGTGATGCACCAGCCTGAGAGGAAGGGGAGGGAAGATGGAAGGAGGAATGCCAAAGGCATAATTAGGCAGTGGGAGGCAACTTGGAGAAGGGAAAACAGGCTTGGGAGGAGCAGTGGAAATAGCTGCAAGGCCCCAGAGAGGAGGTGAAAGCAGCACTTACGAAGTCATACTGGGAGAGAAGGCAGACAGCCACAGGGAGAAGTGGGAAGAAGTGAGCAGGCACGGGAAACGGCAGGCACAGAGCCTACGGTGGGAGGGCCTCGTCACACCCCTGAATGTATCCTGCTGCTCTGAGGAGTCCCACTCCAGCTGCTCCCCACCCCCAAGTACTCCAGCCACTGCCCTCTTCATCAGGTCACGAATTAAGTCACAAACTCAGTTTCAGGTAGAGAATATCTACCGGCAGCCAGAACAGATAACACCCCATAAGAGGAAAAATATAAGTATTTTGCTCCCTACTCTTCCACCTGCATCCCCCCAAAGACAAGGTCCATTCTACTGGAGCCCTTCTGAATAACACATTCAGAGGGAAAACAGAAACAACGCAAAAGTTTCTCGAAGAGCAGAATTTCCCACGAGGCAACACTGCTCACTTCTCTACTCTCCACAGTCCACTGTGTATAACACATTTCTTGCTGGTCTAGAGGCAAAGAAGCTCCTTGGGGTGGAGGGCTGGCTGCCACTGGTCTGTTGAAGTCAAGGCCACTGGGTCTGAGCCTCCTTGGGGAGGTTACTTCTCTGTGCCCCCCCCCCCCCACAGTTCCTTCACCCAGGCCTCCAACTCCACCCTGATGGAAACACTCATCTCCTGTTGCAGATGGGAATACAAAGGCAGAGCACATGTAATAAAAGTGGTCTGTCTGTAGACACTTTTCCTGCGTATGTCAACAGATGTGAAAGAATAACATTTGGGGAAGATTAAGAATGCATATGACAAGGTAAAGAGTCAGTGAATTAAAGATAGAAATATCCAGTCCAAAGAGTAGAGTAAAAAAAAAATTTTTTTTAAAGGGGAATAGAACCACATGGGCTGTGGACTCTCAGAAAATTTGACATTTTTGTGTTTGGAGTTCCAGAGGAAGAGGAGAGATTGGTACGGAAAATATGTTTGAAAAAATAATAACCCCAAACTCCCCAAACTTGGTGAAAGATATAAACTTGGGTTCAAGAAATTCAGCAGACCCCAAACAAAATAATTCAAAGAAAACCATGCATAGACACGTGAAGGTCAAACTGCAAAAGACCAAAGGGAAAAAAATCTCAAAAGCAGCTTGTGAAGAACGCCTTTTCTAATTGGAATTACAGCAGAGTTAAACCTCGGGAACCAAGGAGGCCAGAAGACATGGGAACAGCAGCTTAAAAGTTCTCAATGTAAAGAACTCTCAATCCAGAATTTTGTATCCCATGAAAATATTCTTCAGGAATAAAGGCAAAATGAAAACATTCTCAGATATTGGAAAACTAATAGAATTCCCTGCCAACAGACCTGCTCTAAAGGAACTGCGAAAGTAAGTTCTTTGAGCTAAAGGGACATTATGCCAGAGGAAAGAAACTGGCCCTTCAAGAGCTGAAGGAAGTTAGAGAAATGGGCGGATCCGGGTCAGCGTGATTCAGGTTGGCTATTCCATCTGTGACCCACACAAATGCCCCGTTCTCCCAGGTGGAGTTGGATGTGCATGTCTCTTTCTCCACTGGGATGCATTTCTCCAAGGTCAGAGAATGTTTTATGATTATTTTCTTATTCGCCTACAGTACCTGACATTGTGTGCAACCCGGTAGATGGGTTCAAAAGTTCAGGAGGCACAATGCCTGCACTCAGATCCTGCAGCTGCCAATAACTGTGAGGGTGTCCTTGAGCTAGGCAGGTAGCCTCTCTGTGCTTCACTGTTCTTATGCAAAATACGGGATGATAATGCATTTGCCTCGCATGTTGCCATTCTATCAGTCACTATTGAAAGAATGATTAGAACGGGGCTGGGCACATACTAAGTACTATGCATGTTAACCCCTATTGGAAATGCTCGAATATTGCTGAATCATTTTCCCTACCACTAGCTGATGTGTCATCAGCCTTTGATTTCATACCCAAAAATTATTTAAGGACTAAGTTCATCTCAAATTGAATCCTATGCTACCCGTGTCTTTGTAGAATCTATATTAAAACATTTTGAACATCAGAGCAGTCAAACATGTTCTCTAGATAAATCGAATCTCAAGTGTAAATGGTGTGAAACAGAACGTAAGTTGACATACGTTTTTGCAAATGAGTATCAAGGTGACACCTGCAAGTCTGGCATCTAAAACTTAATCATGTCCCTTCATTCGGCATCACAGAACGTTTTTATCACAGGTTCTCGCCGGAGAGCTCGATCTGAAGTTTTTGTTACAGGTCCTTGTCAGGAATACGTTCCAGATGGTTGTTTAAAGTAGATTTGCAAAGAGAGATGTGTCCATTCACATATCTAGGAAAATTAAACTCCAATTCCCCTATCAAGTTATATCATCAGAAACTCATTTACTTAAGCTTCCCAAAGATATCCCTTCAAAAACTGTATTTTGGTTATTCGTCTTTAGTTTTTATAAGGTCGATACAAGAAATGGCCATATGAAGAATATCTCTGCATTTTATGCATGCAAAACATGAATTTCAAAATATAAATCCCAAAAGGCAATGTATCTCTCCTGATAAATTAGTATGGCACTTTTGTTTGATAATAAAAATTACAGTTCAGTGGTTCTCAACCAAGGCTGCATATGAGAACCACCGGGGCAGCTTCTACAGCACTGGGCTCGGTCTGACCCTGTACCACCATCAGAACCGTGGGACTCAGGCACTGATGATTTTTAAAATTTCTCCAGGGAATTCCAGTGTATAGCTAGGAGAACCAAAAACCCCCACTATTGTTTATCATTTTACCCATTGAAAACAATTTGACTTTCGAGAAACCCGAAGCTAGCCCTGGCCATGGAGCTCAGCTGGTCGCCCTGATACGCCAAGGTTGTGGGTTCCATCCCCAGTCAGGGCACACTCAGGAGGCAGTCAATGAATGCATAAATAAGTGGAACAACAAAGTGATGTTTCCCTTTCTCTCTCTTCCTCAAATTAATGAATTAAAAGATTAAAAGCTAGATACCTCATAACATTTAGCCAACAAATTGTTATTTTTTTAATCCTCTACCAAGGATATGGAAGAAACATCAATCGGTTGCCTCCCATACGTGCCCCAACTGGGATCAAACCTGCAACCTTTTGGTGTATGAGAAGATGCTCCAACCAACTGAGCCACCCGGGCAAGGCTTAATCTAGACTTTTTATATTGTTCATTCTTTACCCTCTGTAGTTTATTCTTTTCTATTTGTCTTTTTGTCATAAAACATGGCTTATAAGTCACCTCAAATCATTTTGGGAAGCATGTACAGAATAAGCCCTACTTTTAAAAAAAGGTCATCCATGCTTTCATGGAAATCCTTCTAAAACCATTTGTTTTTTCAGACTCTATTGGTTCTTTGGATAACAGTTCTTTCCATAAATTCACTCTCTGGGGTGTGAAGTCACACTAACTTTCAGGTGTTCAAAAGCTGTTTCCTTTAGGCTTTAAATGATGGACCCGAGGGTTAATGTTTCGGGATTTAGTAATTAAGTTTTGTACTTGTACTCCATTGCTATGCAAAAAAAAAAAAAAAAAAAAAAAAAAATGGCCACAACTGAATGGCTCAAAACAACACACAGTTGTTACAGCTCACAATTTCTGAAGGTCAGAAGTGCAGGCTTACCCCGCAGCTCTGCTCAGGGCCTCCTGAGGCTGACATGCAGGTGCTGGCTGGGTGGGGTTCTCAACTGACTAGAGGAGGGTCAGCTTCCCAGGCCCTGAAATCCGCGGCAGCTTGTCTTCAAGCCAGCAGTGGAGACAGAGGTCCTGTGGCTTTGAGTCTCTCACCTCGGGAAAGACTGGTACCTTCTCTTAAAGAGCTCACTGGGAGGGCACACCAGTCTCCCAGGGGCAGAGGTTTCTCTGCTTCACGTGTGAGTGTGCACTTGTGTGTTTCTAATACGCTTTGTGAGGAGCACCCCCCCAAGCACTTAATGTATCAAACTCTTGCCTGGGGACATGGGCAACCCACAGCTGTGTCTGATCCTGTTTGCCAGCTATGGAACAGCTCAGAACTTTATAATTAGATTATCTTCCCTAAATTCATGAATTTAATTTGCCTACACCTTTATTTCCTATATTAGTCTGCTTGGGCTGCCATAACTAAGTACCACAGACTGGAGGCCAAAACAGCAAAAACTAACTTTCTCTCAGCTGTGGTGGCTGGAAATGCAAGATCAAGGTGTTGTTGGCAGCTCTGGTTTCTCCTGAGGCCTCTCTCCTTGGTTGGCAGATGTTCTTCTTTCTGTGTTTTCACATAGTCTTTCCTCTGTGGGTCCAAATTTCCTCTTCTTTTAAGATTTGATTACAGCCCACCCTAAAGACTTCATTTTTTTTAAGTTTTATTTTTATTTTTTAATATGTTCATTGATTTTAAAGAGAAAGAAACATCAATGAGAGAAAAAACAAACCCTGACTCACTGCCCGCCATAGGCGTCCGGACCTTGGATCAAACCCTCAACCCAGGTATGTGCCCTGACTGGGAAACAAACCCACAACCTTTTGGTAGGACTGAGGAAGTGGGTAAGCTGATAATTGAAATAAACAGGGGAGATAAAGAAAAAGGTTGAGCTGTAAATGATTCCAAGGTTTTGAGGCTGATGGTCTGGGAATGAACTATTAACAAAACACTAATGAGTAAAATAAATTGTTGGCATAAAGAGCATGAATTTGGCTAGATCATGAGCTTCTCTATGAGATTTAACCTTCTTAAGTCAGGAATAACACTTATTCACACTTAACATGATATATAATATAACAATTGCTAAATACACTTTGGTTGACTAGAGTTAAATGAGGTAAAATTGGAATACCTACCATGACAGAAAAGAGAAATTAATGCCAAAGAGATAAGTGAGAATCGAGGCCTTGAGCACAGCAGAGCCCTCTGAGTGATGTCCTAGATGCCTAACAAGGCCCGAATAATAATTGGTAAGCATCTCTGCAGGACGTCTCTATCCAGCATCCTCTTTCTCTTCTCCATTGCCCACTCATGTGTAATGACATCTGTCATTTTTATTGCCCTTTGCTGGTCCCTAATTTTCCTTCGGGGGAACTCCCCCTCTCACATTGCATGCGGTCTTGTTCAGGCTGGTGATCAAAGCGCTGTGCCCTGCTCTGGCTGTGCTTTCAAACCATTATTGAAACTTTGGGTCTTGTGCATGATATTAAACTTGTCCTCCCAGAGGCCTTGCCAGACCACTGTGCCTTCACCTCATTCCTTTGAATTGCTAGAAAATAGCAATTTTCACGTTGTTCCAACTAGCAGTGATTTCCCCTTGACCAAAGCTGGGCCAGTCAGTCAGACAGCCTCCTGCGATTCGAGTCTAGAGCAGAGCAGCAGCCGTACAGCAGCCAGCATCCCTGTGACAGCCAAGTCCCGCTGTCGCTCACTCCCAACTGGATCTCTGAAATTGCTTGGGCCCTTGCCGTCTCCACAGCCTATTTACTCAGCTTCGCTGTTAATTCTCTGAGGTACCTCGTATCCTTCCAATACATCCCCTCAATCAGAGTTCCTGTCGCTTGCAACAAAAGCTTAACAGACCAACCACATTTCTTCCCATTATTCAGTTTTGCCACAGCTTTAATTTGCATTTGAAATCCGGAAGTGAGTATACAACATCCCGAGATCTTCATTTTTCCTTTTCTAAAGCTCATCTCGGGATTCTCATTTCTATTTCAAAGAAGACAACTGCACGACAACCACAGTGACGGGGCACAGCCATCTGACACCCTGCACCTTTCCTTTCTCACACCTTCTCCTTTGTGAAGAGAAGCATCTGGGCTCCTTCTGCACCAGACTGTATCTCAGTTGTCTAAAACATTGTATCTCTTCCTACTCCATTCATTTCTCCAGCTCTAAATTCCTTTGCCCTCAATGTTACATGCCTTGAAGAATATCTGAGGATACGCCTCTCCATCCTTTCTTTCCTGTCCCTACCCCATGTCTTCTTTCTTTTTAAAAAGAACTAAGAATTACCATGCTCTCAGCATCACCGGTGTGAGTACAGGAGACTCTGCTTTTACTGTATGTGAGAGAAACAGATATAAATTCTGGCTGCAGAAGTCTGAGAAAGTCCATTGGGCCTAGAGATAAACGCCTTTTATCAAACTAGAAACAGAGACACCCCTAAAAGAGATCATGTTACTTGGTGTTTGTTCAATGCTTTTCATCTACAAAGAAATTTGTAGGCATTAAAGAATGAGCTGTCAGTTCTTTCCACAAGAATAAATGTGTAATGCTGAATACAATCCTGTCTCATTCTTCAGACTTAAACAATGGGCCCTGCATATAAACTGACTAAACAAGATGACTTCTTAGGAAAAGAAGGGGGAACCGGGGGGATGAAAAGACTCAGAAGAAGGAGAGAAGACCTATCATTTATTTAACGGCTGCTGAGTGTCTGAGAGGACAGTCTGGCGGAAAACCCTGCTGGGTTCTGGCCTGGCCCCATTTCCATTTACCTGACGGGATGACACACTGAGAAGTTGCCACAGAGGTCAGCTCATCCCCAGGCACCCCTCAAGCAGAGGGGTTGCATCTTTTGGACGATTCTTCCTTTGTGTTACAGCCCGCTTCCTTATGCAAAATTCAGGTGTTGCCTGGCATACCAAAGCAAACCGACTTTAAACGAACATTCGTAGGTGCATCTGCACATGTGCACAGGCACACATAGCATCCGGACTCTGCTGTGCCCTGGGCTCGGGGCTGGGGAGGAGGTAAATAATGAACCCTGCCTGTTAGCCCAGTGTTGTGCAATGATGTGACTGGAAAGAACTCAACGAGATTAAGGACGGGCTTCCTCCTTCTGAAGAAATCATTCCATCAAAGGAAGGCGAGCCTCCACCTGCTCAGAGAAATTGCTGGCTAAACTTCTTAGTAGTTAGACACCCCGTGAACTGCAAATAAAGGCAGAACTGCAAATAAAGGCAGGGCATGAAGGCAGGAGCCAAGTCTTTCAGCAGCTTTGCGTATGTTAGTTTCCTTAAAGACCCTGTATTCCAGGGTTTACTCACCCACTGAGTACCCTCTGTGCCCTGGTTCTCCAATGATAATCACAACCAATGATCATTGATGTCAAGGTCAGGGAAATCCAATATAGAAAGTATAACCCCTGCAACAACCTCCCTTCTCTCACTTCTCAAATGTCACACTAGTATATACAGAATAGTGTGGCATTGAAGGAAACAGGCCACGGCATACTTAGGACTGATTTGATGGATGAATAAAAAAATGGGAGGGCTTTTCGTTATTGTTGTTTTTTGCTGTGAAGTCCTGTTCTTATAAACTCAATAAATTATGTTAAACCAACTTAAAAAAAAACCTCACTTGAGGTTATGTTTATTGATTTTTATAGAGAGAAGAAGGGAGAAAGAGGGAAACGTCAATGCAAGAGAGAACTATCAATTGATTGTTACCTGTGTGTGCCCCAACTGGGGATTGAACCCGCAACCTAGGTGTGCCCTGACTGGAAATTAAGCCCACAACATTTTGGTGTACAGGACAATGCTCCAACTGACTGAGCCACCCGGCCAGGATGTAAACCAACTTTTAATTTATAATATCTCACTTTCCACACCTTATAAAACCAACTACATATCATTTACTGCTACTTGGCTGTTAACACATATGTATCTGCATGTCTCTTCCTAGTCATTCTATATATTCTGTGCGTTCCTATTTCACCATGGAATTGTAAATCTCCTGAAGGTCAACGACTATTGCCTCTTACCAGTCCAGGTCTCTCAAAACCCCAAACTAAAGGCATCAAAGAACCAGGAAAAGGGGAAATCAGATAAGAGAAATAAAGCCACTTAAGACTCCAAAACAACTGAAAATTCTGTACAGTGCTGCTCCGGATGCAGCCCTGCACACAGACGCATCACGGTCATCCTCTAGAGTGGGGAAGGGCAGAAAAGTTGTACCTACCCAGTATAATAATTCTTCAGTGTTTCAGGAGTTTTCTCCTCCCAGGTTTGCAGTTGATTTCCTCAGTGTAATGAAAGTTGAGGAATCTATTCCATCAGAATCTGCTTAGATCAAGCACCCAAGGGCATGCAGCCCCACTGTGAGGCTGCACTATTGCTTCAGTAGAAGGAACCCCACTGTGCCAAAAGCTTCATCGAGGGCATGCGATGAAAATACACAAGCGGAGCCATGACCATGGTCACTGAGCTGCCGATCCGAGGCAGAGCGGAGCAGAGCAGAGTGCACACGCTCTTTGGCAGGGCTGTCTCTTTAGCCCCAGGAGGAATGGCGGCCACTCGGAATGCCACTGTGGATCTAAAGTGAACCAACCTGATGGACTGATATGGGTGGTACCTTGAATGGCAAGAAAACCATGAACTCTTGAAAGCACAGTGGAATTAGTCTCTTCTAAAAGGAGTAAGGAGATTGCAAGTCTTACTTTGTATGCTTCCAAATTTGTTCCTATTCTTGGTACCTAGTTCATTGAAGTAAGAACCACTTGTATCAGTGGTGTCCGCTAGAATTTTTTGGGAACAATGTATATATTTTACTTGTAGGAAAAAGTTAAAAGAGCCACAGATCAATCCAATACAGTCTGCATAAACCTGCAAAGACTTCAGTTCATTCTTGTGGCTTTTGAAGTAGCATAATATAGGGTGAAGAGTATAGTCTGTGGACTTAGATTCATCTTCTGTAAAATGGGGGAGAATTATTGCTGAATTAGTATCACCATAGAGCTAAACATTAGGTACTGTACATGAAGCATTCGGCATTCTCTATCCTAGAATTCTTTTATTACCAGGTTGGTCATTTGTTGTGTCTCCTGAACAGGCACATCCTTTTTCAGTTCCTAATCTATTTCTTTAATATAACAGTATTTGAAGCATTCCTGATACCTTTTCCATTTCATCTAAACTTTTACCCCAACACTGCCCCCTCCTTGTCCCAGGTCCAGTGGAGAGGCTCTGGAAATGCATGCTCTCTGTCTCAAGTAGGAAGTGAGTCTTGGGAAGTGGGATGGATGTTGGTCCCACTAGGCAATGCTCTGGTAGAGAAAGGCCCAGGTATGCAGGTAGGCTGGAGAAGACGAATACAGAGCAATCTGCCACTAGAACCCTTCCCCCAACAGAAAAGGCAGAAGGCATAAAATGTGATCAGGTTATTAAAACATAGTGGTAGTGGGGAGTGCCTTGCGGGGGTTCTGGGCAGAGACAGGCAAAGGGGGAAAAAGTGGGGACAACTTAGTTATATAACATAAATGATAAAATTTAATAAAAAAATAAAAATAAAAATATGGAGGTAGACAGCTCATTGAAATCACACGATGACACAGTGCAGTAAGAGTTCCTACTTCCTGGTCATACACTATGAAGCCAGAAACTGTCAAAGTAGGACAGTTTCTGGCTTCATAGTGTTTTATCTTCATCACTGGCTTCATCTCTATTTTATACATCAGGAAAACGAAGGGCACAAGAGACTCAATACTTTGCTCAGGACTGAGCTCTGAGCAGACGGCAGAGCCAATTGCAACCACAACCCGGAAACATAATCTTCTACTTACACACAAAACAAACAAAACACAAACAGAACTACCTCCATGAGTTTTCAATGCACAGGAGGCATGGCGCCCCCAGCTGTAATCACAGTTGTCTGCACGTAGCTCAGGTTGAAATAGGGCTCATCAGTGCTGGGGCTGGGGAACAGGAGGGAGGCGGAATGTCTGAGAAGATGAGCGGAAGCAGCCATAGAACATATTGAAGTTCTGTAGTGTGTGTGTGTGTGTGTGTGTGTGTGTGTGTGTGTGTGTTATAAGAACTAGTAGGCAGAAGTAATTACACAGTTGGAATTTAGTCCCAGTTTAGGGGCCAGTACATGTTCAATCATGAATGCTGTGATGAATGCTGTGAGATGGGATCTCAGCAATAGGTTTTGGATGATCTGGTTCATTAAGGAAAGACAAGACACTCGTTAATAACCTGGGGTAGTGATTCCATACTGTGACTAAAACAGACAGATGAACATATATAATTGAGTCTTGCATTACTTGACTTGTTAACCTTGGGTGCGATGCATTGGTTTTGGTGAGCCTCCTGTCGTGGAAAGTGTTCTGGGGACTCATTTTGAATCACTTGCAAGTCAGAACACCTTCAATGGTGTGACATCACATTCCACGTGTCCAAGATAGAGCACAGAGCAAGCACCACGAGGAGACAAAGCAAGGATAGCTTTCTCGCCCTCTCCATGTTAGCCGCTGGTATTAGTGAATTATGATGCCTACATCCCACATTACTGGACAGGGTTCTAGGTATAAAAGGAATAGTAATATCAAGGTGCTGAGAAAATCCTGGAACAAAAAACATTCTTGGGATAACTTCAGGAGGGAACATGCCACATGAGCCAGGCCTTGAAGGCTGGCTTTTAATAAGAAGGAGACTGGGCCGGGGTGTTAATGGGGGTGGGCTGGTAAGGCACAGCAAAACAGCTGGGAAAGATACAGCCGTCCTCAGCTCTCTTGGGCCATCTTGGTTGGCTGGAGAACAGCGTGGGCGGGTGAGAATGAGAGTGGGCCATAAAGACAGATTGGGCAATGTTGCACAGGGCTCTGAACGACCACCTGAGGAGTCTGCACCTTATAAGAAATGGGAAAGCTCTGAGAGGCTTTAAGCATTCAAATGACTGGAATTGTGCTTCAGAAAAATTGATGTCCTAGTAGGACATAAAATTAAAGCTTCTCGAAGAGTACTTCAAAATTTTGGAAAAATTCTGAACCACGTCTGATAAATAATAAAGAAGTGAGATATGGAACTGTGTATCACTTTGGTCAAAAAACAAGGCATTGAATAAAATATTAAATTTTCTACAGTAGTTCATAAATGGATCTAAAGAAACTTCCCAAAAGATTCAAGAAACAGTTTTGGACTAACAGCTGCATCACAACGTAAGTCTTCTCTAAAACACCTTTCAAGGATAAACCTCAAGGATAAACCAGGCCAGTGAGCAATCAATCTGCACCTTTAAAAAAAGAATTAGTTCAGCATCTGGAGACACTCACAGCTCTCCGCATCTGGCCCAGCTGGTTTCAAAGTGTCTGCTGCTCACAAAATTCTGTGCACACTCAGCATGGAGTTGATCACTGTACACCGCAAGTGTGTACGGGTCAGTCAAAGCCTACACCACTGCGATGCTGGCCGAGATGCTTTGAACACTGAAAAGACTGTCAAGACGAAAAGTGTGGATGAGGTCAGTATCGTCAGCATTTTGACCAACCACAGCCATGAACAGACAGGATATCGCCTTCTCCTACCAGAAAAAGACCAAAAAGGAACCCACATCAATGCTGGAGTCCCCCTTGTTTGGCCACCTGGACAGGGTGACTGTTTGGGGCCTACTGAAAGCATCTGCTCAATATGATGCTTCTGGGCTGAAGGCCTCCATGACGGAGCTGGACACTGATGAAGACTCTCATTGAGATCATCTGCTCAAGGACCAACCAGGAGTTGCAGGAAATTAACAGGGTCTAAGGAAATGCACAAGACAAATCTGGAAGACGTTACTTTCGACACATGTGGTGACTTCTGCAACCTGATGGCTGCCCTGGAAAAGGGGACAAGAGCAGAAGATGGCTGCCATTGATTATGAACTGATTGGCCAAGATGCCCAGGATCTCTCTGATGCTAGAGTGAAGGGGAAAGGAACTGACGTTCCCAAAAGGATCAGCATCATGACCGAGTGGAGCGCGTGTCACAGCCAGAAAGTACGTGAAAGGTACAAGAGCTACAACCCTCGTGACATGTTGGAGAGCATCAGGAAGAAAGTCAAGGGAGACCTGGGAAATGCTTTCCTGAACCCGGTCCAGTGTACCTGGAACAAGCCCCCGTATTTTGCTGACCGACTGTACAACTCCACAAAGGGCAACAGGACTTGTGATAAGGTCCTGCTCAGAATCATAGTTGCCTGCATCAACGTGGACATGTTGAAACTAGGTCTAAATTCAAGAGAAAGTATGTCAAGTCCCTGTGCTACTGCATCCATCAAGAAACCAAGGGGGACCACAAGAAAGCGCTGCTGTACCTGTGGTGGGGATGACTGAGGCCCAAGATGGCTCTAGCATCCAGCTCACAATTCTGAATCTGCTTGTGACTAAAAGCCCCTTTGTGCCCATCCCTGTGAGGATAATGTTAGCATTGGTCCTGGCCATCCTTATTTCAGCTTCTTAAGCATTGCCTGGCTTTCCTGTCTGGTCTCTCCTTTTAGCCAAGGAAATGCACATTCCAAGGAGCTGGAAGTGAAATCTATCATGTGAAACACTTTGCCTGTTGTATACTGTGTCATAAATTGATGAATAAACTGAGTTTTAACTTTAGGATAAAAACATTAAAAATCATGATTATTACTTATATCACAAAAAATACTCCTAAAATACTGGGTTGGCCAAAAAAGTCCATTTAGCTTTTTCTGTAAAATAAAAGACACCCTTTTCATTTTTACCAGCAACTTTATTGATGGGTATTTTGAGTATGTCGGCTGTGTCCCGTGTGACACAATGTTGATTGTTCTCAATTAATGTCTCAATTTGATCTCTATCAACTTCAACTGGCCAACCCGATCATAGAGCATCATCCAGCAAGAAATCTCCAGCATGAAACTTCACAAACCACTTTTGACACATTCGATCAGTCACAGCATCTTCTCCATATATCACACAAACCTTTTTTTGTATTCAGTTGCATTTTTACCTTTCTTGAAATAATAAAGCATAATATGTCAAAATGTTGCGTATTTTCTTCCATCTTCAATATTAAAATGGGTACACAAAAATTCACCAATTTTGATTAAGTTTTTAAAAAATGTACACTGATACGACAGCTGTCACAACACAATATAATGAAATTGTTTCAAATGAAGTTAAAGGTGACTAAGAGCTATGAGGGCCATCGTATGGAAAAAGCCAAATGAACTTTTTGGCCAGCCCAGCAGAACTGTGGCGCCTCTCCAGGTGCCAGCTTCTGGCTGCAGTCCCAGTTGCTCACTCACTCCTCTAGGGCCTGCTGAAAAGGGGTTTTGGCAGATGTAATTGAAGTCCCCATCAGTTAACTTTATAAAGGGAGATTATCCTGGTGCGCCTGGCTTGTCAGCTCGAGGGCTTTAAAAGCAGGGCAGAGGCTTTCCTAAGATGACATTATACCTGCGGACAAGACCTCCAGGCCCAGGCCCATGGAGTTCCAGCCTGCCCTCTCAACTACATATATCAATCCCTATTTATACACACACACACGTACACACTTACATATACAGTGTATGTGTATATACATATATACACCTCTGTGTACATACATATACATCTCATACTGGTTCTGCTGCTCTGGTTGAACTCTAATACGCAGTTTACTTTCTTTATGAGAGGTAACAAACTATTCTATGAGGGGATGTTACTATAAATGAATTAACTACATAAACACCATTGTTAGAAATTGTATTTAAAACTAAAGCTGTGTGCTTTACTTTTCTGAGGTGTACTATGAAGTGGTGCCATTCTTACAACTGCAGAAGCCTTGGTTTTAAATCAGATCACACCTGGCTTTAGCCCGTGGGGTTCTTAATCTGGGGTCTACGACTCCCTGAGATTGTGTAAAAATTTTTCTCAGAGCCCTTAGATTTCACCAGATCCTCAAATTAAGATTTGCTGTAGCTTACTTTGAAGGTTATTTTGTTATTTATACTCAAGTTCCCAATGATTAATTGTATATATGCTATGAATGGATACTTGACTCCCTAGCTGCTCACCTTGTTCCAAAACTACTGCTGTTATACAGATTCATTTTATTGAGAGGAGGGTCAGGCCACTTGTAATTAGTAGGAGAAACTTGATTTAATTTTTCACTCAAGTGAAAGTCCATAAATGTGTCATGAGGTAACCCACCTAAGAACCCCACACATCAAACACGAGTCCCGAATAGTCAGGAAAACCAGCGATGCACAAAATACAGTTTAAGTCATCTCTGACTAAATAATGATCAATTAACAAATCTCAAAATAATTATATTGCTAAGTATTCTGTTGTGTGGAGAGATTTGCACTTATTTTATAAGTAAAATAAGAACCAATCTAAATTCACATTAAATACCCACACTAGGGCTTTTAACAAATTAAAAGATTACTACATAAAATATGTAAGAACAATTTTTTGTTATCTTATTCTTAGCAGTATCCCACATAGCCGAACATAAAGCCATCTTTTGTTTTTATTTCCTGATGTGCCACACCTTTCGGCCTCGTCCTACCATTCTACGTGGGTTCTGCCTATGGAATTTCCCTCCAGAAAAGCCACGGGCCTTTTTGAAGTAATCTTATTCATACCAATGGCATTAAGTGCTAACACATGCTGACTCCCTCAATTTTCATTTCTAGCCCAAACTACCTTTTGAACTCTCTATCCAGTATCTCCTCCCATCTTTATTAGGCTAAATCACTGGAATCTTCATGTCCAGGACCAAAATCTCGATTTTCCTCCCTAACTGGTCCTTTTTTCCTTCTCATTCTTAGAAAAATGGAATCACCTTCCACCCAGTAGCTCAAATCACAAACTTGGAGAGTATTATGCATAGATACAGAGGACAGACTGACAGCTGTCAGAGGGGAAGTGGGTGGAGGGGCTGGGTAAGAAAGGTGAAGGGATTAAGCAAACAAACCCACCTCATAGGCACATTCAACAGGAAGGTGATTACCGGAGGAAAAGGAACAGGGGAGGGAGAAGAGGGTAAAGGGGGTATAAATGGTGACAGAAGGAGCCTTGACTTGGGGTGGTAAACACACAGTACAATATACAGGTGATGTGTTATAGAACCGCACACCTGAAACCTATGTAATTTTATTAACCATCACCCCAATAAATGAAAAATAAAAGAAACCATGGCATCAGTGGGGTTCCAACTTTTGCACCATGCCCTACATCCTGTCATTGCTTCTTCTCGTCTCACCCCTGTATTGCAAGCCACCACCGCCACTCCTAGGCACTGCTCCAGCTGACCTGCAGTCAGCACAGAAACCAGAATTGCATTTCAAAACCCTAAATTAGATTATGTCTCCTTTGCTTAAACCTCTTGCTGGCTCCCCACCTCACTTGAGAAGCCTCTCACCCACAGTGGTCCTAGACCTGCTGCAGCTCTAGCCCAGGCCCGTCCTGCCGCAGGCCCAGGTGCGTGCTGCTCCTGCGTGGGACACTCACCCCTCTTCACATGCTTAGTTTCTTCTCATCATCGGGTCTCAGCCTAACCGTCACTTCCCCAGACATTCCTTCTCTCATCACAGATGTCTATCATACTGCACTTTTTAAAAAAAAGTTTATTTATTTTTAGAGAGAGGGTGAAGGAGGGAGAGAGATAGAAACATCAATGTGTAGTTGTCTCTCACATGGCCCTCACTGAGGTCCTGGCCTGCAACCCAGGCATGTGCCCTGGCTGGGAATCAAACTGGCGACCCTTTGGCTCACAGCCCGTGCTCAATCCACTGAGCTACACCAGCCAGGGCTCCACTATCTTTTTAATCTTCACCCAAAGATATATTTATTGATTTTAGAGGGAAAGAAACAATGATGTGAGAGAAACACCAGTTGGATGCCTCCCATACACGTTGCCAACTGGGGATTGAACCAGCAAACTTTTGGTGTATGGGGCGGCCCTCCAAACCACTGGGCAACCCGGTCAGGGCTCCATTATAGTTGGCAGTGCCCCGCCCACCGCAGTTCCTTTTACTTGTCACAGGGCCCCCTATTGCTGGGTCTGTGAGGGCAGTCCTGGGTCCTGCAACGCCCACCCAGTGAGTCATTGCAGCAGCATTCTTACCTCACCATCCCCCTCTGTCAGTTTTCTGTTGCAGAGCAGTTGAATGTGTTCTCTCTTCAGGAAATTAATGCCAGACTCATGCCCAACCCGCTGAGGCTTGTAGCTATTTCATCAACTACTTAGTGGCCACTAGGTCCTACATTCCTACTCCTCAAGCCTGTTCTTGCTGTGCACACATAATATGGTTAACACTGTGTGTGAGTGGGAAATTCATCATTATTTTCTTAGCATACTTACTGAAACTGTTTTCTATGAGCCAACACAGTATGTGACTAAAACGGTAATAGGAATTTTGTCTTTTTAACGTCTAAAACTGGGCTCGTTCAGTGCAGACTTGGTACCTGTTTAGTGAAGCACCACCTGAGGAGACTGGTACTTGCCAAAGCCGATGAAAAGTCCAAAGGAGTCGAGACAGGACAATAAATTTGAAGGTGGTGGGGCAGGATGGCTCTGTGATGCAGCCAAAGATTAAGAAACATACACCATTCAGTAAACTAACGAAAGGTGATTGTGAACGACAGGTTTTGTCAATGAGGCAGATCAGCTCCCAATTTGACGGGCAGCCAATCCATGAAAAAGACACACCTGCAGAGCTGGAAATGGAGGCTGTGGATACAATGAATGCGCTCCAGCCGCAGACAGGAGGCGTCCACTAAAATAGAACCCGCTGCTTTACTCTAGAACTGCTCCTAGAGAGCAAGAAGACGGTCTCAATTAGAAAAATGAAATTTGGTTCCACCAAATTCTGTCGTCGTCCTGGACTACAATGCGGTTTTGTCTTTCATCTTCCCCATTCCTTTACTGTATGTAGAGTAACTGATGCGCGTGCACGAGTATTTGCAGTTTTTTAACCAAATATTTTGAACAACAGCAAGTGGAGAGGCGATAGGGAAAACTGCTGGATTTGTGAAAATACCTTTTCTCCATCTGCGGAAGCTTCAGCTCTTTCTTTTACATTCTAGTAAGTATTCTCCTCTCACTGTTCAACAAAATAAGAATATAGAAATCCTTGCATACCTTGTTCAACTGGTGAATTTTAATCTTTTTCATTTGTCATTGTGAACCAATGACAATGGGAAACTTTTTTTGTCCACAGTTGTTACATGTAAGGCAACCTGTCTTTAGGCAAGGATAAAAGAAATGAATCTTAAGACAGTTTTCCTTTTAAGTCAAATGTCGTGTGTGTGTTAAGATTTTATTTATTTTTGGAAAGGAAGGGAAGGAGAAAGAGGGAAACATCGATCACTTGCTTCTCACAAGCCCTGAAACTGGGGACCTGGCCTGCCATCCAGGCATGCGCCCTGACTGGGAATCAAACCAGCGGCCTTTTGGTCTAAGACACAATGCTCAATCCACTGAGCCACACCAGTCAAGGCAAGTGTCTTACTGTTGAAATAAACCTGTTAACATAAACATGAATTAATCTTTCAAAGAGTTATTTTTCACTTAATTTCTCTGTATTTACTCTCTCTTTATACTTACTCTACCTACAAATGTGTGACATGAATTTATACTTTTTTTAAAAGAATTTTATTTATTTATTTGAGGGGAAAGGAGAGAGAAAGAGGAAGAGAAACATCAATGTGTGGTTGCCTCTTGTGCACCCCCCACTGGGGACCTAGCCTGCAATCCAGGTATGTGCCCTGATTGAGAATCTAACAGGCGACCTTTTTGGTTTGCAGGCTGGCACTCAGTCCACTGAGCCACACCAGTCAGGGCCATGAATTTATACTTTTATTTAAAAATTCTTTTTTGAAAATTATATTATTAACATAATAATTTGTCCTGATTGAAACATAGCTGTAAAAAAATATTAGGCTAAAAACCCTTAGAGAAAATCGTTAGACTAAAAGTTCTTTTGTGGTTCTGATTCTAATCTCAGTTATGGACGAGTTTTAACTCCTCTTGTCAAGTTTTCTCCTGTGTTAAAAAAAAAAAAAAAAAAAACAAGAAGAAGAAATGGAAGAAAGGAAAGGGAGGGAGGGAGGGAGATCTGAAGGGAGATAAGAAAAAGACAATGGCCTGAATGATTTCTCAAGTCCCTTCCCACTCAAAATTTCTTTGATTCTGGTAAGAAGACCTTGCCTTTAATAAATACAGAGACCTGCAGAACAAAATGATAATGACAGCTACCACTGTTGGGGGCTCCTTATGTGTGATGCACTGTATGAAAAGATTTACATGCTTATCTCATTTTAACAGATTCATGTACTAATGATTACTGTTCTCCCACTTTACAGGTAGGAAAACAAACTTAAGCTCAAAGAACAGTCATATATTCTGTTTGTTTTTTCAGACACAATCCTCAATTACCAAGAGAAGAAAAAGCTGAGCAGACAGAAAATGCACATGAAAGTGAAATTTTCTAAAGCACAAGTTTTGGGCAAAGTCCACTGGACCAGGGGTCCCTGTTACATGCGACTGCCTGCAGGGCAAAGTAAACAATGCTTAGTCCAACCTGTCAAATCACCAGATGAAATGGCTTCTCTTCAGAAGACAGGATTTTAGGAACAAGCAAAGGAATAACACAGGTATTTACTTTTGAAATCCAGCACAAACCTGACGCACTTCAAAGGAAGAACGGATAATGCCAATAAAATAAAAGGATCATTCAAAACTAATCTTCAGACAGTCATAAATGCTATTTGAATTTAGGAGAATATTTTCTGTATATTATCCTATATTTGATATTAACATCAGGATACTCAACTAAAATTAAACATAGTAAATGAAACAATGTACAAAAAAATCACTTTCAAATGTAAAGTGAGTGCTGAACTCAGTAATTTCCCTAAGAAAACTAATGAAAAATTTAATGAGTTTACACCATGAATTGAATTGTTTATGAAATATTTGCCAAATTTTGCTTGATTCTTTTTATTATATATAGCCTGAATTTTTTCAGCCAGTATCAATACACTTACTTTTTTTTTTTTTACTTGTAAAGTACCGTCTTGGCAAAGCCAGTTTCCATGGTTAAGCTTAAATCAACTCACAATAAAAGAAAAACAAAACCCCTCCATTATGAGGTAAAAGACACCTGTGATAAGTTTAAAAAAAAACACGTTGGAAGAATTTGATCTTTGTATTTTGTATTTAAAACACTAATATCAAGTGATTGTAACTGAGACACCACACAGAAAGCTAGAGTTTTGAAATAGTAAAAAAAAGTATGTTTCATCATTTTACATAATCTGACTTTACTGTACAAAGGTGGCAACTCTGTCTCATCTCTCTCCACATCTTCCTTGGGCAGCATTCATATTTGTTTCCTGTGCTAAGAAACATCCCTCCAACTAGTAAAATATTCTTCGATACCATGTTAAATACATACCTGGGGAAACTATAAAGTCTGTTTCTTCAAAATGCTCTATGATGTAAAATAACAGGTAAAGAGCACTGAGCAGAGTTCCTTGTATACAGTCAGTGGTGAGTTAGTGCAGTATCAGTATCATCAGTATCATCATCACCGTCAATTAGGCCACTGAAGAATAATCACTAGAATAGTGGCTTAAAAGAGTGAATCTATGTCTCAACAATTCCATTAAGTCTTTTAAAAAGATTTTTTAAAATTTATTTCGAGAAGGGGAGGGAGGGAGAAAAAGAGGGAGGGAGAAAAAGAGGGAGAGAAACATCGGTATGCAAGAGCAATAGTAATTGGTATCTCTCACATGCCTCCCAAGCAGGGACCTTGCCAGCAACCCAGGCATGTGCCCTGACTGGGAATCAAACTGGCAACCTTTCAGTTTGCAGGATGATGCCCAACACACTGAGCCACACCAGTCAGGGCCCAGTATTTTTTAGAAAGGCCAAATTCTAATTAAATCGGTCATAGTTTTAGCAATATACAGGACGGGGAAAAGTAGGTTTACAGTTGTTTGTATGGAAAATAATATAATAATAAACAAACAATAATGCAAAAAGTAAACTGTTTTACATACTCACAATATAAATCTACTTTTGCCCCACCCTGTATAATAAGGTGGTTGTAAAATATTGAAATTTTCAAGGTTACTTCAGTTTGAGAAGTCTGTATTCTTTTAGCTATACCCAAACTGAAGCTAAACTGATAAAAAGATTGTATGAAAATCCTCTGAGTAGGAAAAACATTTTCTACAGTAACATGAGGTTCTATTTTTTCAATGGAAAAGGAATGATTAGGAAAGAATCCATTCTGAATAACAAATATAGATTTGCCCACCTACCTGATAGGTATAAAAATAGTACAGGAAACATAGATATATCTAAATAGACTGAGCCAAAAGAGAAAGGTATTTCATAGAAAGTATTTTATCATCAGAACAGTGTGATTTCCTATGTTTAAGATCTATTTATTATGGTATTTTTACAAGTAGCAAAGTGCCTCTGCTTTTTCCCAATTTAATATACATGAATATAAAAAGGTACTGATTGCCACACTGCCCACCCCGCCCCACAACCAAAGTTGTGATCCATGAGCAGCTTCCTGAAGGAGCAGGGGTTTCTTTCTTCACTCAGTCTTGAACTCCAACACTCTGTTCAGTCATCCTCTTGCTGATTTCTTTTCTGTCAAAGGAAACCAAGACTACATTAAACCGGCACGTCCTAACTGGCGTGCTCATTCGGCCAAGATCGCTTGTTCTGTCAGCAAGTATCATTTTCTAGAGGACTTGGCAAAAGATGTGGGGGAAAATCACCGTGGAAGAACATGCCTGAACTTATTTAGTCAACTACTCTATCACTTTAATTCCAGGGTAAATTATCCTTAGGTAGTTGATTATTGTCTTCTCTCTCTTCTGCATGTACAAACATTCCACACACACTCACAAACACTCACTTTCTCCCTGAGTAACCACAGCACAGCTCTGATCTCTGCTCACCCTGTAACACTACACACACTTTCTTCAAAATTAGAAGTATTGAAAATTATTCAAAAAGCATGCCCATCATAAAAGCATTTTTGTCATCCTAATTATTAAATAGATTATTCCTTAGGCTCACATTACATTCTTCATTATGAAATGACCTAACTCAGTAATTCTGCTCTTTAGTTTATAATCACCAAATATAAGTCTAGGCAGTGTAAGACTGAAATAAAATATTAAATAGCCAATTTGAAAATGCAGATGTGTACTAAACGCATACTAAGTACACACAGGCTGTACCAGTTTAAGGAAATCAATGAGCTTGTGAGCGTCTTCCCCAGTAGAGAGGTCCACAAAGTCCTTGGGCAGTCGGTAACTCAGATAGGGGCTGGGCTGGACTGTAACTTCACTGTTCGTGCAGCGGAAAGCTGGAGAGTCCTGTACACAAAATGAAAGGAACGTCTGTGAGAAATTGCAAGTCACTTCCCCAAACTGAAAAAGATTCTATCGTAACAGTTTCAACTCCAGATAAGGGTACCTACTAGATAAGGAAGAAATAAGATTCTGAAGTAAAAGAAAGAACAAAGATTGCAAAATATTCCTACACACTCACTATGACATAAACATAAGGGATCTGAAAAGTGTCCTCCAGGAGATCCAGGCCACTCCCTCATAGCTACCTGTGTGCGGGCCCGATGCCACCAGTGAGGTGTGCATCTCTTTAGTCCCAGAGTGGGTTAGAGGCTTCAGGCTAGTTATCTCTGTCCTCAAGCAAGCTCAAACAGGCCAGAATGCTTTACAAATATAATCATTTTCTTTAGGTGCACAGTTAGAAAACCCTGCCTTTTAAAGAATAAATAGTGAGGGCAGCCGTGTGCTTCAAATTCCTCACACTTCTGTACTTCTTTTACATCATTTAACTTACTCATTCATGTATGTGTCTCATCACCTATGTGAAACTGCAAATTTGAGTATCATACTAAACAAGTCTGCATTCTTTAATGCACAGTTGACCCTTGACAATAGGGGGTTTAGAGGCACTGACCCCCCAAGCAGTTGAAAATCCTCCTGTAACTGGGGTTGCTCTCAGCAAATGCAGATTCCAACCACAGAGCTCAGGCAATGTGGGTTTTTAATGCAAGGATCAATTGGAAAAATATCCAAGAATAAGTGGGTGTATGCAGTTCAAACCTATGTTGTTCAAGGGTCAACTGTACTTGTTTGGAGCCTGCATAGAATATTTACATGCTGCCTTGTGCCAAAAAGGATTTTGGAGACAGAAGGCCTTGGGTTTGGACTTGATGGGTGACAGCTATCTAGCTGAGGGACAGATGTGTCCATCTGCCCTTCTCTAGGTATGGGAGATAAACTGATAAATAAGATAAGTCAACAGCCAATAAGCAAGCAAACAAACAAGAAGATTATTTCAGATATTAACAAGTGTTATAAAAACAACAAAAAAAACAGGCTGCTATCAAAAGAGAACCAGGTAGGCAGCTTTAGAGGGGCAGTCAGGTAAGACCTTGCTAAGGAAGAGACGTGAGGACTGGGAGCTGGAAAGTACGATAAAAGCAGCTTCATGAGGTCTGGCAGCAGAACACGGCTTTGAAGGCAGTGGAACGACTTGCGCAGAAACGCTAAGGCAAGGCAGGGCTCTGGGCTTCAAGAAACAGAAGGACGGCCAGGTTTCCGTGCCATGGAAACAGGCAGAGTGATGCTGGGGAAAGGGTAGGAGCCAGTTCCTGTTTCCCTTTGTTAGCCTCCAACTTCCAACATACCGTTGTTTAAATGAAGAAGGAAGAAAGGAGGAAAAAAGAGAAAGAAAAAAGAAAAGATTTGATCCTATTATTTGGATCATAGATTGAATCTTATACAAACTGTTTCTATTCACTGTGTCTCTCATATTTACATTCTTTTCCTTGACACTCAGATATAACAGCCCACAGCTGTAAGGTGCCCACAGGGATAAGATTCCTTCTCTCACTAAGTTGACACACGAGTTGTGCCCAGCAGGATAACAAGAGGCCCCACTCCTGTGCTCAGAAGCCTGCAGTCTACAGCAGGATAGGCAGGCCAAAAGGCAGGCACCACGCAGTGGGCAAGCACTGGGGGAGGGAAAACACTGACTCAAGTCAGATGTAGAGAAACAGGGCCAGAAAGGGCCCAGGACAGAGTAATGATGAAAAGAAATATTTCGGAGATGGACAACAGGAAAGATGGTGGCATCGAAGGCCAGGGAGCAGCCAGCAGGGCAGGAAGAAGCCCAGGAGGGGAGCATGTGCCACAGAAGCCGAGGGAAGAGGTGTCATAAGAACAAGAAGGTAACGCGTTCAAATGGTGCCAAGCGGTTGAGTGAGAGAAGGGCACCTCGTTCACTGGAATTAGCAACAAGTCAGGGAGCCCTTGCCAAGACCAGTTCACGTGGGACTGAGGTTAAAAGGGATGAGGAGTGTTGGGGGAGATGGGTGAGAAGCAGCGGCAGCAGGACAGATGATCATGTGACAGCAGACAACCACTAAGCAGTTAGGAAAAAAGCAAGCTACATAACAGCACCAGAGAAACTAGCATGATCCCACTTAGGTAAAATGTGTGGTGTATCCACACACAAAAAAAAAGTCTGGAAAAAAATATTAACTCAAGTGGTAAGGATGGCTATTTCTAGGTGGCAAAATTTCCAGTCTTGCCTCTTTCTAATTCTCTCTCTGTTTTTAAGTGACCATGTTTTAAAAAAGCTGTTTTAAAAAAAGATGTAAAACATTCACAAGATATTACTAAATGAAAAATATGGGATATATCAGTTCATATGTAATATAATCTCATTTATTTTAAGTTTATTTGTATGTGGAAAGGCATGTTACTACTAAAATATAAGCAATGGCTCTCAAGGCAGCAGGATTATGGGCAATTTTAGAATTTCCTTTGAAAGTGAGCATGCGGTACTTTTATAGGCAGAACAAAGCTTTACAAAGTTCAAGTTGAAGGAAACTTTGGCTGTGAACATGAGAAAGGAGAGAGTAGCTGGGTGAAGATATGGGCTTAAAGATTTTGTGTTTTTAAGATGGGAAATACCTAAGGATGGTTAACTACTGAGAGATAGAGAGTTGTTAGAAAGGAAGGGGGGGTGGGCGGAAGGAACATAAATGATAGCACAAGGTGAGATGGGAAGGAGTGGTTGCGGGGCAGGTGGCAGTGAGACTCCAGACGGCTGCAGACAAGTCTGGAGGTTTGACCACAATGAAACTGAGTAAATTCTCCCCAGTGGACTACCTTTCCTTGTGAAGAAGATTGTGAAATCTGTTGAGAAGAGAAGAAACAGAGGGGATCTGAGCCACGTGGAGAGGGGTGAAATGGCCACGCTGATGAGGGAGGCAAGGCACAGCAACGAGGGTGGGAACAAGTGGGGGTCAGGACTGGAGGAGACCCCCATCTGAGCGTCTGGGCCACTCCTCTCTCACTGTCAGCAGCCCGGGGCTATGATCAGGATAAACAGATGTGAGAACTGAGCCACTCAGCTCAAGATTCTCCCAGGTGGGCAGAACACAAGAAGCCAAGAAAAAAAAAATTACCAGAAAATATGTATCAGATGACTATTATTTCTTCATATGAAGTTAAATGAACAAATTACCATGCACACCCTTTTTTGGTCACCGCCATAGACAAGAATCTATTAGTGAGTGTGTTATACTCTGAACTTCCCGAGGGTACAAGTCACTGCCCATCCAAGTACCTAGAGAACTAGCAACCACTGAGGGGATAACAAGATTTCCTTTATGTCTTTTTTTTTTTTTTTTTTAAGCCATCTTACCTGCTCCAGAGCATCTCCTTCACTAAAATCACCTTTTAAGTTTCGTTCAGATATCAGTTCTTCCCAAGTAAACAGCAGTGAATCTGTTACTTCACCAAATGGATTAAAATCAATTAGCCATACTTTCCCCTGCAGGACAGAGAGAAAAATTAAGAGGCACATAATATAAAAATAAACATTGAAATTCTATAATCTGTCTTATAAGAAAGACAATTTTCATGTTATTTACCCCAAAAGACAGTCTTTAAAAATCTTATAACATTTCAGCCCTGGCTGGTGTGGCTCAATGGATTGAGTGCTGGCCTGCAAATCAAAGGGTCACTGGTTGAATTCCCAGTCAGGGCACATGCCTGGGTTGCGGGCCAGGTCCCTAGTAGGGGACACATGAGAGGCAATCACACGCTGATGTTTCTCTCCCTCTCTTTCTCCCTGCCTTCCCCTCTCTCTAAAAATAATAAAATCTTAAAAAACAATCTTGTAACATTTTAAAAGATAGTTAATTCCCCCAGATCCCATGGGAGAAGGTCTGCCAGGCTCCATCGAAAAAGGGCCACCTGTGTAAACCAAGTGGCACAGCCTTAGCTAAAGAGAGATCACCCGTAAATGCACAAAAGCAGGGAAGAGACTAGAAAATAAAAGCCTGACAAAGACACGTTTCAACTCCTGCCTCAGATCACATAACAATTTTAAGTCAAAAATCCAACCAGGAAAAAGGAAAATCTCACAAAAGGTTAAACTGAGCATAACTGAAATGCTTTGGTGGGAAAGGGGTGGGGGTCTTTGATTATCTTTGCCCTGCAGAGGCAGGAAGGAGCCAGAAGTTCTAGAGAGCACCATCCCTTACCCCTGAGACACTGCTACTGCAAAGCATGCATTTCTTTTTTTGAAGCATGTAGAAAGAAGGATGGAAATGCTGTTTTCTTTCATTTCAATGTAAAATTTGTTTGTCTTTATATTAGAGCTTAATAGCACATAAAGGGGAGAGGATAAAAACATATATCAACCTTTAAAAGAAATTTCTGCCTTCTCTTACTCTGAGAGTAGAGGTGGGCAATGATAGATAGTTCCAGGCTCAGGGCAAAAGTCCCTCTGAGCTGGTCAGACTGAGTTAAGTTAGAGTCAGAGGCATCTTAGGACCAAGTGGCAGAGCAGTGATGTTAGAGCTGGGGACCTGAAATCCTGCCAAGAGAGTAAAGCCAACAGAAGACCTTGGAGACACATGGCATTTAGTAGACACATGTTTCCTTCAAACTTCCATCGTCACTCCTGTTGATCTTTCTCACTGAAACATACCACTGTACCATCTTGTTGATAATTAGGCTTTTCTGTAAACGTGTACTAACCACACCTTGATCAGACACGCGTGTGTAAAATTACAAAGACTAAGGAACTAGATTGCCAAGCCACCATTACCAATGTCTAGCACTGTTTCTCATCTGGGTTAAAAAATTTTAAGAAATACCTTATTAGAACTTGCTTCCAACATCAGAAACATTGGGTAAGTGGCAAAGAACCATTACAGGAAGTTTGCACCACACACCATTTGGGTGAGTTTCTTATTTTATACAATCCCCATGAGAAATCTTACGAGTCTTTCATGCCACTTGAGTGGTGTCCTCGCATCAGCGCAGCACCCACTTGTACCGTCTGTGACTACACGAAATAATGGAAGCCACCAGCTTCTTGGTACATCAGCTTTGCTTTTGGGGCAATTATTAAGATATCTTTGATATGCTATATGTTGTTTTACAAAATGGGTATTTTCTAACATCCAAGCCCTTTTTACTTTTATAACCAGTAAAACCTTCTCATTATAGAAAGAAAACACTATCAGGCCTGTCCATATAGGAATATTAAGTCCTACAAACTAAAAATATGGCATATTGTAAAAAAGCAAAAAAAAAAAAACAAAAACCGAACAGATCATTACTTTTAGAACTAGTAACTGGCAGAGCTTGTTCTATAGTTCAGAAGCCAACCTCCAAGGAAAAGTAAAATCAGCTGTAACCAGGCATAAAACTATCAAGATGAGGATTTCATAGCTCTAACATGGTTTTCATGTGACATCTCAGGCAGGAAACATCCTGAGAAATTCTATTTTTAGACAATCCATCAGCTAAGACCCACCCACTGGCCTTCCTGAAGCCTACCAGCTGACCAACCCCACCCACCCAAATCTCTATGCTCCAGACACTGTGCCAGGCATGTGCACACATGCACACACCAAAAAAGAGAAACAAAAAACACCCAACACTCACAGTTCATAGGGGAGATGGTTCAATAAAGGTAAGAACAGGATATTGTGCGACTCTAATAGAATATAACAAGAATCCCCCTAATCTGCATTGTGAAGGTGGAAAGCTCCCGAAGCAACCTGGATTTGAAGATGACAGTGATTGTGTGGGCAGAAGGTCGATGGTGGGAGGAAAGCAGCCCATTTCAGGGGAAACAACAATAACAAGAAAAACTAACGAGTGCAGGCCATGAGAAGACAGCCCACTCCGGGAGGATCTAGAGTGCACAACATAGTATGGTGGGCTAAGGGAACTCGGAAGGCCTCCTGTTCCAAACCGGATGAAATTCCAGTTAAAATAATCCCTTTATGTGTATAAATAGGATTACAAGAAAGGGGATTCCAGAAGCCAGACATGAGCGGGAACCTAAAAACCAGAAATAAGCACACAAAGGAGAGTTTTCCTTCCAGGAACCCCAGAGCAGGGCTGAACATGCACACAGAACAGGAGCGTGGCCATGGGAAGCCACTCAGAACCATGCAGTGACCTCTGGAGGGCTGCCTCCTCAGGAAAAGGGCGGGAAAGATGAAACTCCTGTGACTAGAAAAGGAGACAGTAAAACCTGTCTTTCTCTGACTGGAGTTTGGGAAACGTGGAAGAAGCAAATGAAAAATTTGAAACTTAAAAACTTTGGGATTCTCACATATAAAAACAAAACAAGCTGACCAAAGATGAACTCACAGTAAGACAAACAGACTGATTTGCAAAACCAAAAGGAAATAATCAACATGAATGAAAATATGCAAATTGAACAACCAGGGGTTAAAGTGCCAAGAACTGAGGAAAATCATCATCAAACTGAAGGACAATATAAAATAAAAGATATTGGTGTTAGGACAACTGGATAAAAATTGAGAAAAAGACAAAAGTTGAATCCATAATATACATCAGGACAAAGGCCAAACAGATCAAAGATTTGAATGTATAAGCAATAAGTCATAAAAGAAATAATATATTTGATCTTCATGGCGAAAGACTAATAAAATGGGATAATCCCAAGGCCTAATCTCCATTTTCCTATATTTTGAAAGAAAATGAGATGATAGAAGAAAATGGAAAAGACATGAAGAGTTCACAGAAGTTACTTTATGTATATGAAAAGATAAAATGCATTCTCATTCATAAAATAGAAATTGAAATTATACTAAAACATCACTTTTCATCTACCAAAACAACGAAAGCCCTAGAAAGTTTAACCATATACTCTGTTGGCAAGCTTTGTGGAAATATCCAGGTACATTCCTGGTTAGGATTATTTATAACTCTCACAGAGGGTAAGCTACGATATATACAAAAATTAAAATGCATTTAGCCTTTTGAGCTAGCAATCCCACTTCTAGGAATTTATCCTGTAGGTGTGTGTGCACATGTATATAACAACGTGTATATGGGATGTTCACCACAGCACAATTTGCAAAAGACTAGAAACTTGTGTTCATCCGTAGGGAAGCAGCTGAATGAACTACACAGTGTATCCACAGAGCAAACACTGCGCCATTGTAGGAAATCGGAAAGCTCTCCAAGATACATTGCTTTTTAAAAATATTTTAAAAAGCAAGGTGCAGACATAGAGTCATATGCTAACTCTATGTAAGAAAAATGGACAAAGTAAGTATATTGCTTGTTTTTGCATCAAGAAATACTGGAAGGATTTGCAATACATGGGATATGCAATACATTGAACCTGCAAGAGAGCAGAGAGTAGGGATTTCTATGTATATTTTCATAATGACTTGATTTTTAAGCAGTATGAAGGTATTACCGATTAAAAACTTAAAAGTAACTCAGTAGGTTTACAAAGCAGTGCTTGACAGGGGCTAGGGTGCAGGGAAGGTTGTGAGAAAATGCAAGGAGTGAATTAGTTCCATGTCATCACTGTAATAGTGGTCACATAACTTCATGTGTTTTTCAGACTCACAGAACTATACATTAAAAGGGTAATTTCAACCCTATGTAAATTATATCTCAAAAACGTAAGCAAAAAAGTCAGTAGGTTTAAATGATTGAAAATATAAAAGAAATCAAAACCCTAAAATACAGGACACTATTATAAAAACAGGCAGATTTGAAAAGTAACCAAATAGAACCTACAGAAATGAAAAATATAGTGGATACAGTTTAAAACTTAGTGATAGGTTAAACATATCAGATCAGGCTTAGCCAAAAGGGAACCAGTAAACTGGAACTATACCTGAGAAAATTACACAACACAGTAGTGAGAGAGGAAGATGTGGAAAATGACAAGAGACATAAGCATCAAGTGAGCTCTAACAAACCTACCTATAAATAGGGTTCCAAAGGCCAAAAGACAGAAAAGAGGCAATTCTTGACAAGATAGCTAAGAATTTTCCACAACTGACAAAGGAAATGAATTATTAGACCTAGAAAGAATAACTCCCCTTCCCCCCAAAAAGAAAATAAACCAAGTAACAATGGAACAGTGTCTTCAAAGTGTGGAGGCAACAGAACTGGCAACTGAAAATTCTATATCCAGCTAAAACTGCCATCATGCATGAAGGTAAACAAAAGTTTTTCCAGCCAAGGGCTGAGGGAATTTACTACGAAAGAATATACTATTAGGAAGAACTGGATCCAGAAAGCAGTGAGAGGCAAGGAGCAGTGGTGAGCAAAGAAACTAAATAGCAACAATCATGACTAATTTAAGGGTATAAACATAAAGTTGAACTAAATATCAGAAATCATATGTATGACAAAAGTGGATGTTGGGTCCCTGGCTGGATGGCTCAGTTGGTTGGAGTGTCATCCCATACACCAAAACATTGTGGGTTTGATTCCTGGTCAGGGTGCATACCTCAGTTGTGGGTCTGAGCCCCAGTCAGGGCATATATAGGAGGCAACCAATCAATGTCTTTCTGTCACAACAGTGTCTCTCTCTATTTCACTATCTAAAATCAATTTAAAAAAACAATCCTTGGATACGGATTAAAAAGAAAAGTGGATGCTGGGAATTAGTGTACAAAAAAGTCCTTACATCATGAGGATGACAGGAAGTGAAATTAATTTCATAGCTCATTAAATATCCATACTAAGATTTAATGGTAACTGCCCAAATTAACAGAAATAAAAAACTAAACTTCAAAATTACTAGGGTTGGGGAAGGAGGAAGAATAAAGAAAAACAGTAATACAAATTAGAAGAAAAAAAGGCATAGAAAAGCAAAGCAAATCAAAAACTCAAGATAAGATGGTGGAAAACATTCAAATATCAGATACAATAAATGCAAACAACACTTACCAGTTAAAACCAGAAACTGTCAATGATTAAAAACACAAAACCAGCAATACGCTAATACTTGTAAGACACATGCACACACCTAAAACCTAACAGTTAAAAAGAAAAGGACTGAAAAAGATAAATTCTAAGATGAAAAGAAATCTGTAATAACACAATCAATATCACAGCACAACATACTTCAATGCCAAAAGCACAAACACGTTGTTAGGGAGAGACCCACACTGCGGAGGGACGAGAGCTCAACGGGAAAGCAAAGTCACTGCGCACTAGCATCTAGGGAAGAACAGTACACAAAAACTGACAGAACTAGAGAGCAGAGATGTTAACAAACCCTGTTCTGTAATTGGTAGGTTAAGGAGACAAAAAATTAAGAAAGATATAGATTTTTTCATGATTTTAAAGTTTTTTAAAAAATTATATATACAAAAGGTTAAACATATACAAAAGTAGACAAAGTAGTATAAAGGACCCAGTGTCTCTAACCCTGTTGGTCCCCATGGCCAGTCCTGTTTCATCTGTACCCCCCCCCCAAATCTGTATTATTTTGAAGGTATCTTCAGACATCATTTCATTCCTAAGATACAGAAAATTTTAACATTATTAAGCTTAATAGAACAAACAACTGCAGAATACCTGACACATTAGAAATTGTATTTTCTTTTAAATTACACACAGAAGTTATTTTAAAAAATGACCAAGTTGCAAAGCCAATTTCAACAATATTAAAGGCTCAAGATCTGACATAGTAACAAAACAGTAACATAAGGGGACCAGAATAATTTTTCAAGTATATTTACTCTCAATTCTAGTGGTGAATCAGCATCACTTAAGGGGCATCTTGCAATACACAGTCCAGGCCTCATCCCAGACCTACTGAAGGGGTCGGCCATCGCTTTATACATATAACATTAGAATCTACCAGCACTAGGGGTATCAGCACTGAGTCAACTTGCCAGCAACAGTAAGGAAGTAGACACATCAAAATATTGCCAAGCCCACACACTTTAGTTGTATTTCATATTAGAGACCATATAAGAGTTAGTTTTCTACAAGAAGAGTCATAAAATTATCTATTCAAGAAAGTGCCTAACAAACAGTGATACAAGTGCCATGGACTAAATGCAAATGAGTTTTTCATCATGTTTTAAATCTCCTCTCAGAAACTGTCAAGGTGTTTATACTGGCATGCTTCTCACTTTAAAAACGCAGCAACTTTCAGTCGTGTGAGATCACAGCATTGATTACTTATGCACATCTCCAACTTCAACTAAGACATTTGCAGACCTGACATATGCCAGGGAAATACTGAGAGACTGGCAAATCTCAAATTTTCAAATACCATTAACATAACTGCATTAACATATAATTGCTTCGGTTTTAATATCTGTAAAATGGGAACAAATAATACATACCTTTCAGGCATATGTGAACTAAGCCAGATACTGAATTAAATGAGAATAAAGCTACTCTGAGCTGCGCATTCAGGGCAAAGGGCTAGGTTTACTCACTAACTGATTTGACCTAGTTTACTACCACACCAACTGTGTGGGTTTTAAGTCTCAAAGGTTAAACTTCCTGAGGTCAGGAGATCATCTTGTTGGAACCTTCTTGTAAGAACCATGGCTTCTAACACATCACAGGCTCTTGGTAGACACTGGCCACCTGAATGCTTGCATGTGACCAGTATCTACCCATTCAAAGTGGAGAGGGATGAGAGCCCTGGGCTTCTGTCTCTCAGCTCAGATTTCTATCCATTCCATCATGCCAGCTTCCCATCCTTTTTCTAAGGTTTGTTTCCAATAAAGTTAAAATTTTGCCAGGAAACATCCCTCTTCTTGTTTACCAAATCTCAATTTATAACTCCTCTTTCTGATCCTTAGTAGGTACATCACCTCTGAAGGCAGAAAGGTGAAAACAGCAAGTGATATCTTTTGGCTTACCATGGTAAGTAAGCAGTTAACAGTTATTTGGAGACATGACCATATGGGCCAAATCCTTTTATCTAAAGAATGATTCAAAGGTATCACAAGCATCACTCCAATGAGGCTGATGGAACGAGAGATATGTGGGTAACATTTGGTAACATGTGGGCCACATTTACAAAACACACCTGCTTTCTTCCTAACATCCAAGTGAGTAAGCACTAATCATGAGACATTCAGTGACCCAAATTTCTTTGGAAAAGGTTGCATGTCTTGATAGTGAAATCTCTGTTGTAGGATTAAGTCAGGCTTTTTGTTTTGTTTTTCATTATAGAAGTTCCTGTCATTTTTAAAATTTAAAAAATAAATATAAACTACTCTAATCCTCATCTCAAGTCTAAAGAAAAAAGTGACTCAAATCATGCTAAGGATCTTTTAGTTTATCTAATTATCTAAATATCAAATGATAAATTCCTGGCTACATTTAAGTGTGCAAACTGAATTAATTTAAGCAGGCCCAAACTCCTGAAAAAAGTGTAAAGCACAGTATAAGGTGGCCATTTAGCTATCTGTTAAATTAATCATGCCTAAAATGCAAGTTAAAACCTCAAAGAGGTATCACCTGACACCTGTCAGAATAGCTACCATCAATAAATCAACAAACAAGTGTTGGCGAGGATGTGGAAAAAAGGGAACCCTAGCGCACTGTTGATGGGATTGGAAATTGGTGCAGCCTCTATGGAAAACAGTATGGAGGGTCCTCAAAAAATTAAAAATGGAACTGCTTTATGACCCAGCAATTCTACTTCTGGGTATTTATGAAAAGAAACCCAAAATGGTAATTTGAAAAGACCTATGCATCCCTATGTTTATTGCAGTGTTATTCATAATAACCAAGATATGGAAGCAACCTAAGTGTCCATCAGTAGATAACTGGATAAAGATGTGGTACATATATACAACGGAATATTACTTGGCCATGAAAAAGAATGAAACCTTACTATTTGCCACAACATGGATGCACCTGAAGGGTAGTATGTTAAGTGAAATAAGTCAGACAGAGAAAGACAAATACCATATGACTGCACTTAAATAGAATAAATGAATGAACAGAACAAAAGCAAATTCATAGATACAAAGAACAAACTGATGGTTGCCAGACAGTGGTGTGTTGGGGGTATGGGTGAAAAGATGAAAGGGATTAGGATGTGCAAATTGTCAGATTTAAAAACAGTCATGGGAATGTAAAGCGCACCATAGGGAATATAATCAATAATATTGTGGTTAACCATGTATGGTGTCAGATGGGTACTATGTCTAATCACTTTGTTTTACACCTAAAACTAATATAATATTGCATGTCAACTCTAATAAACTTTTGAAAATTAAACTTGTAGTACATAATTAGTAAAGATATTATAGCTCCTCATGTTAAGTTTATTTTAAGGGCAAATTCTTGACCACCATGAATTTTAAACACCTTGGGGAAAATATTTTTTGAGCAGTGGGCTCTTCACATACATAATGGCTATGTAGTATACTTCTAAGATCAGCCCTGATTTTAATACATAATCAAACATAGTTTTTACTTACCCTGCTGTCTCTATATATATCGAATGCAACTGTAAAAAAGAAAAAAACTCCTAGTTAATAACAAACCACTATTTTCATGATCTAAACCTCCTTTTGAAAATTAAAATGCACTTTATCATTAGTTACTCCAACAGAATATAATTGACCTAGAGGACTTCGTACATCTACATCTCAAAACTTCAAACATAAAAAGGAATATTGCAATGTTTCATTGATATAATTTTGCTTTCCCTTTCTCCACCCTCAGCCATAATCTCTTACATTTAAAAACTCAAACCAAACATTGAAATCATCTCAACTAGTTCACCATTATAAAAAAGTTCCATGTACTAGTAAAGCAGCACCAATCACTGAGAATGGGGAATAAAATAAGTAAAATTTGAGGTAGGAAAACATAAAATCTAGCTAGCAATGCTTATGGCATGACTAATCTTTTTTAAAAATCAAATCTCCCACATAACCAAGCTTGGCAAGCAGCAAAAAGGCAGACCATAGCAGATATAATTTTAAGATGTGTACAAACTCTTTCTCATACACAATATAGTTTCGATTCATAAAAACAACTCACAAATGTTTATACTATAATAACTGTTGCTATTTGATCATTCAAATAAAAAATCTAGAAAGGTAGATCAGTCATCTAGCTACTTTAGTCCTAATAACAGAATCATTCTGTCCTCTGTATATATAGACCCTTTGAAATATATACTAAAATACTGAGAAAAAACTGCCTCAGTATTAAAAAGGGACTCTAATTAAACATGGTAAAATTAATATGCAAACCATCCATAATACCAAATAATAGTAAATGCTTAAAACAGTGTCTCAAATCATTTTAAAATATGTGCTGCTGTGAAATAAGGTTCATTAACATTATACATTTCATTTCATTCATTTCACTGAGTCAATAAAAAATACTCACAGTCTTCATCTAAGAATTTATACTGTATGTGTTTCTTGAAGAAGTCTTGTATGCATCTGCAAATCTCTTCCTTTTGTTTAGAAATATGATCATAGTATTGTGTGTAGTCCCTCTGAGAAATAGCTGACAACAAAATATTTTATATTGTTATTACATAATATTCTTTTCAAAAAACATCAAAATGTGATTTAAAACTCTTCTTGAGAACCACTAAGGTAGATCAGAAGACCAATCAGATGAACACTGATTGAATTATACATTATTCAGCATCTAATACCGGAATATTAGTTGTAAAGGTTCATATGGATAGGTGAGTCCTAAACTTCCATCTAGCCATGCATTGTTACTTTAGAAATAATAGTTATTTTGATTTAATATAATGGAAAGAATTCAAAATCATTTAAAAATGCCTATTATGTCAAAAAAATTAAAAAGCCAATTTTAAACCTGCATACATAGTCATTGCTTTCCTTACATTTTTCCAATGAACTCTACATCAATTGGCATTCTTTTGCACTTTCTTTGGGACAATATAAAATACTCCTCACCACATGTCTTCAATATTCATAGTGTGTCTCAGAAGCAGTCTAGTTTTCTTGTTTATACACGCTACCTTGCCTTCATAAGCCTGATATTTCAAACCATGGAAAAGTAAACATTCCTTTCTTCACAGTGACTTGCTGATATTATGCTAAATAAACAACTAAAGAGACTATTGTAGGAACTCTCTCAATTTGCTCTAGGCCTAGGAGAAAGTTCTGTTCTGAAAGAAAGGCTTCCACCCAATTTTTAAAAAAATTTAATTGTTGTTCAAGTACAGTTTTCTGTCTTTTACTCCCATCCTAGCGAAAACCCCCCCAGCCCTCCCCACCTCCCTCCCATTTCCAGCCCCCTTAGTTTTTATCCATGTGTCCTTTATACTTGTTCCTGTAAACCCTTCCCCTTCTCCCCTGATCTTCCCTCTCCTCTCCCCTCTGGTCAGCCTGTTCTCTATTTCAGTGTCTTTGGCTATATTTTGCTTCTTTGTTTGTTTTGTTGTTTAGGTTCCTGTTAAAGGTGAAATCATACCACCCAATTTCTTAATCACATACAAATTTGTTCCCCTTTAAATGTACTTAAAGTGCAGCTTTTTCAGGAATATCTAACAACATGATAAATTCAAACACCCCAAATTTCTTTTAGGTAACCTAATAAATAAGTAGTGTTGATTTGATTCTGTTCAAATCACACTCTTCTTGGTTGAAGACAAATTTTAGTTCATGGAAAATGTGCAGAGACCAAAAAAAGCAAATTATCTTCAATATTTAACCTGATTCAACCATAGTGAACAAAATAACCCAAGAAAATGAAAATGGGTGGTTTTAAAGTAATGCACTTATTTGTGCACATATTTCTCTGGCTAAGATAATAAACAGTGTTCCAATAATAGAAAATAAAGGTTTAAAAACTTGGCTTTTATGATGCTTAAAATAAGCAGTGTACAGAGAGCTAGTAATACTTAGGAAAGTCCCAAAGAGGAAACAGGTAATATCAGACATATCCTGAACTGGGAAGGATGAAGACCCTCACTTTCATCTCCAGAATCCAGACAGTCATGATGAATGGACAATACTATGTTCTGGAGAAACTGAATACGGTCCCATGGTCCTTATCAATCTAGCATTCTAGAGGGTCAGTACTACCTGCTTAGAGGAAAAGTCTGAGATAGAAACTGACTGTTACCCCTGTCCTAATTACTAGAAATTTCCTTCCATTAAAAGTTTGTCTTCTTTTAACAATAACTTTCGACAGTAAAAGAACTCACCAATAAGCTTGTTTTCCTTGACAAAACATCGGAACTCAGCCCCAGGAATTAATTCACACCATTTTCGAAGAACAAGCTGTAGTGAAAGAAAAAGTTACACAACTATCTAACAAGGGGATGCTTACTTAGTGTAATAGACAATTTTAAGCCCAGATTATGTGTTAACAATTGCCGTTATTACATTTTTTTAAAAAAGGAGGCATTAGAAAATGATGTGAGAAAAAGGAATACAGTTGTGATTTATTAGTCTAATAGATAGGAGAAAATGTGTTAAGCTATGACAACATGCATCTTTGTCATTTATTTATCATTTTGAGAGGTCTGACATAATATAGGTCCCCAAGGATGACAAAGTCAAATCTGATAACTGCTGTGCCATATGTTGCCCTGTAATTCAGTTCTTTACTCCTTAAAGTATATAAAAAATACAATACTTTCAAATTAACTACCTTAAGCACCATTCTGTAATATGTACTCTTATAAAATTATTGTTATGGTTTATTACAAAGAATCACTATAACCCTTACATGATATTGCCATTATTTTAAAATAAATCAATTCTATTGATGGTCCAAGTCATAAATGGTTCTTCTTTTGGAATTAATTACTTAGTATACTATTCACATATTATTAATGTGATTTTACAAATAGAACAGTCGGCAAATGTACGCTTCTGAGTGTGCTTTTAAATTGGTCTTTTGAAGTGTTAGCTGTAATAAATGGCTAGTGTCTCCAGCCTCTCCAGTCCTGGCGTGCCACTCTCTGCCCTTCAAACCTGTGAGATGGAACTTGAATTACTCCAGGTGCCATTCTAAATCCCCCTGTGGGCTCAGGATCCTCCCTGCCCACATCCTGTGCTTCCCATGGTTTCCCGGGTGTGACATTCTATAGCAAGCACGTATATATCATGTTGTACCGTGATAATTTGATGTAAGTATCTCATCCCCACTAAACAGTAACTTCCCTAAGAGTAAGGAACAAGTCATCTCTCTGTTCCAGCACAGTTATGTAATACATGAAAGGTGCTTAAGAAATGTTTGTCAAATAAAACAGTGAACATAAAATAGCCACTAAAAGTATGATATAAAATAATGTTTGATGAACTAAGGAAGTGCTCACACTATAAGTGGGAAAAAAACAGTATGCAAACAGCTTTATGAAGGTGTGCACACACACACCCTCGTGAATAGGGAGTTAAATACCTGAAGACTAATACTGAGGACTTACCTGGGTAGTACATTCATATTTTCTTGTACTTTACATTTTTTGATAATAACTTGCTTTTCTTAAACTGTATGGCTAAAATATGCCTTAGAAATTTAAAATGCACTGATTTCAATTTTCATCACTGTGTGTTCTTGGTCAAGCCTTGCATGTGTCAAAATTTTAAAAGAACCTAATTATTACATAAAACACTCTAAGCTAAAATATTAAACTGTTATTATCTATTAAAAGCTGATAACTGACATATATTTTGATGGCCATAGTTATTTTTATTTAAGCAAAAAAGAAATGAGCAATTGTTGCATAATATTAAATTGTTGCATAATATTAATAAAAGATTCTGTATTTGCAGAATCTTTACTAAAATAATGTTTTGGAAAGGTACTACATACATTTGTGGTTGACCAAAAAAATAAATAAATAAATACAGAAGGATAAAAGGTGAATCGTTCCCATCTAATTCCTTTGTCCTTCTCAGAGGCAAGTGGGGCTGTCAATTTCTCATATATTGTTCCAGAAGTATTCTATGAATACATGAGCAGATAGTGTATATACATATCTTTTTAAATACACACAGTCAGGAGCACACGATACATAGGATCCAGCTTGCAACTTTTTTCATTTTAATTACTCTAAGAGTATCATTTTTCTAGGCTTCTCAAACTGGGTTTTTGTATCCTCAGGAGTCCTGGAACCATCCCTCACAGATACTGAGAGACAGCTGTATATATACATACTGTGTACTACATAGTATATATGTATATTTTTCTCTATGTATTCTATATGGGCAATATGTATTTTTATTCGTATATTTAATAAATTTAAAAATTCAATAATCCTAAATTCCCAGAAAAATTAATCCAAAAAATTTTCATTTCACTAAAGAATAGCAATTCTCAACACTTCTTCATCTAGGTTTATCAACTTCATTGAGATAAAGAAAACTTTTTTAAAGTCTCTTACCTCATATTCCATACAAGGATCTGGGGAATCATCAGTACAATGGATAAATCTTTGAGGAGAAAAAAAGGTAACTGAATCTTTTTTTAATGGTGCCAGTGTATACACACACATTACTTATATTTAGCACGAGATTAGGTTTTACTAGAAGCATACAGAAACAGAAGACTGGCTGGAATGCAGCAAACATGTACACCACATGATGTCAGGCGTCAGTCTAGGCGCCCTGAAGAATCATTTCATTAGTCCTCAAAACAACCATGTGAGTTACTATGATCTCCATTTTTCTGTCAAAAGAACAAAGAAAATAAGACCCAGAACAGACCAAGTTAGTGACCAAGCCAGGACTCTAACACAAATTGTCTTAACTGCAGGACTCCAAACAAAGGCAGGACAGCATGGCTGTGTTTCGGTTCTCACCGGGTTCTTTGCAGAGGAACCAGAAGTCTCTACAGACATTAACTCTGCCATCTAAAGTCACACGAAGTTAATCTAGTCTTTCTCCCACATGCCATTTAAAAAACAGTTGATAGAACAGGTCATTACTCCATTAAGCATATTGCCTCCTCCTCTAAGCTTCAGTTTCATGACCAACTTTTCATACTGTTTGTTAAATGTCTATGTATTATGCCAAGGCCTGGGTAGGCGCTGGGGATACTAAAACGGTAAGTCTCTTGACCTGGAGGTGGGGAAAGCCTAACAAGCAGGTGAAGAATTTTAAAACATTGAAAATAAGAATAAAGATACTCTGATAGCACAAAAGAAGAACTAATTAGTTCTTGTGATAGGGGAGGGGAAAGGGTAGTCAAGAAGGTACATTTACACAATGGAATACTCCGCAGCTGAAAGAAAGATCTCCTACCTTTTGCAACAGATGGATGGAACTGGAGAATATTATGCTAAGTGAAATAAGCCAGTTGGTGAAAGACAAATACCATATGATCTCACAAGAAGAATCTAATGAAAAACATAAGCTAATGAGCAAAGCAAAATCAGAGACACAGAAACAGAATGGATAGACAGCAGCTAGAGGAAGGTGAATAGAGGGAAGAAGGGGAAGGAATTAATCAAAGAACATGTATGAATGATCCATGGATGTGGACAAAGGTGTGAGGACTGACTGTGGGAACAGAGGGTGGGCTGGGTGGAGGAGGGCAAAGGGGGGAAAATAATTGAGACAACTATAATAAAATAAACGACAAAAAAAAGAAATCAGTGAAATTGAAAACAGAAAAAAATAAAGGAAATTTTTTCTTCTTTTTAAAAAAGAAGTCTTCATTCAACAGGAAGAGAAAGGTCAGCATTTAAGGCAAAGGGAAGTGGTGCTACAGCAGGGAGGGAAGTGAGAACAATCACACACCATCACAGAACTACTGCAGGTCAGTACTGATGGAGTGCAGGATGCAGGGGAAGAAGCACCAAAAGATGAGGTTGGAGAGAAATTTTGGACAAGGAGTCATCTCCAGATTGTGATAGGTCTTGTTGGCCTACTGAGGGAGGTTGTACTTTACTATACCAACAATGGGGAGCTAGAAGAAATTTCTAAACACGTGACAAAGATCATTCCATTTAGGTTTTAGGAATATCACTATGGCAATGGTACTGGATAGCTTGGGGGAAGGGGTGGCACACTGGGAGGCAGACAGACCAGTTGGAAGCTTGTTAACAAGAGTCCTATAGAACATGAGAGTTTAATTAAGGCAGTGAGAGTAGAAAGAAGGAGAAACACTACATAAAATATTTCAGAAGCAGAGTCAACATTACTTTGTGACTAACTGGAAGTGAGGGATGAGGGAGAAAGGCCTGGATAACTCTGGGTTATCTGGCTCTGATAACCAGCTGGATGGTTTTGAGAATGCCACTCACTAAGGCAGAGGAAAAGCTGGTGACGTGGGATGAAGAAGATGCAATATAACTGCATTTGCACGTGTAGTGGTGGAGACACCCTGGGAGGACCACAGAGAGATGTCTAGTAAGCAACTGGAAACTCAGAGGAGGGAGGAGCTGAAGTAATCATCACATGGGTAGAAGGACTAAATAAAGTCAAGAAAGCAGACATTTTCTTAAAAAAAAAAAAGAAAGAAAGAAAGAAAAGAAACACAAAAAGAAAGCAGAAGTGATCACTGTGGCAGATGGCAGAATCTTTGGGAATGCCAACAAAGAGTAAAACTTGAGGTCAAGAAAAATTCTTATAAAAAGAATACACAAACAAGACAAAAATACCTTTAAAGATGTCTTAAGCAATTCATAAATAAAACTGAGTTTAAAAAGCTTTTAAACTTCCCTGAATGTTTGATTAGGCTGGAATTCTCTGTGATCACTTATGGTTTATACTACAAACAACAGCAATTCTAATTTATTCGGTTGGCCAAAATCCTCAGAAATAAGAATTTTTATTTTAATAATGGGGCACTGACTATGAACTGCAAAAGAAGGTACATAGAGGGCACTTTGTTAAAGTGGGTTCTCTGTTAGTGAATAGGCACCACATGACCATCTTGCATTTGCTACTCATTTAATCCTTGCTATAATCTGATGAGAAAGTGCTATTACTATTATCTACATTTATCACATTAGGACACCAAGGTGAGAAACAAAGTGAGCACACTAAGCCACATGCTGCACCACTTCCCTCTAGTATGAAGGTCTTAGAGCTGCTGTTAAAGCTCTCAGAATTTCAATTAAAAAAAAACAACCCACAAACAGCAGCAGACATTTAGACTCAAGTAGCACCACTACTATAAAGGAAAAAGAAGATAAACCATTAACCAAATCCTATTAACATAAAATAACATGGCTTTTCCAAAAGAACAATTTGTAAAACTTCTGTTTTTATACATTCAAGCATACTGATGCTATTGTAAAACTCATTTTTCTCTCTGGAAAGCAAAAATCCCTTGCTCCAAATCAAACTAATTTAAAGTTATGTTACCCTAGAAGTTATTATCTAAAACCAAAAAACTAGTTTTAATTTACTTAAAAATTTTTAAAGTAAAATTAATCTCACAGATAATTTTATGTTGATCAAAATTAAGGTCATAAACTGAGAGGTTAATAAATATTTTTATGCCTAAAAATAATTATCTGCTATGTATTTTCTACCATTTAAGAAAATTATCCTTAGACACATGGCCTGTATAGGGACAAGTGAAATATCCTGGATTTCTATATTAAGGAGAAGAAGAAAATGTTCCAAGAAATACAAAAAACAACAGCAGAGGTTTAAAAAGTCAAAATCTGGATCTTGAGCTCTGAACTAGCATCATACAAGCTTGGAAAAGTCAATTAACTTCTCTGGTTAGATCGTAGCTGCCTCAGCAGTAAACTGGTGGGTAGAATTAGGTGATTTCTCAAGTTCTCTGTACAAATTTGTAGACTGAGTGCCATGTCTCTTTCTCTTCCCTTTGTGTCTTTGTTTCCAAGTATTTATCTGAGCTGCATATTGAACCTCAAGATACGTCAGAATGCAAGCTTGAAAATGAGTGCATATTGGAATGATCTGGGTTTGTTTTTTCAAAATGCATTCCCAGAGACTCTACCCAGTCTCATGGGTCCAAGATGGAAACTGGACACATACACCTTGGAAAAGGAGAATTGGGTTCTTGGGAAAATGAATATGAAATACCCATTGGCCAGTTAGGACTCTTTTGTAGATCTGCCCCCTTCTGGGGGAAACCAAGAAGCAAGGAAATGAGAGGAAGCATCAAGTCTGAGTGTCCAGGAGCCCAAACATGGCCTTTAAATCAATGGCTTCTGCTAGAAAGAATCAGCCAGGCGTACCTGAAAGCCACTAAAGTCACGGCAGGACTTAGGAATTTTGCAGCTGCTACAAAGTGGCCGCTACACAAAACCACTGAATCTGTGGCTAAATAAGGATCCAAAGTCCTTGATCATTTCAAAAGATTCCCTCACCTTTCCCCCCCTATTTTAGCAGCCTAATCATTTTAACTAGCAAAAATGCTATTTTGTAAATTCCAACATAAAAATTCATTTTATCCTTAAAACATTTTCTTCAACCTCTTTTTAAATTCTGAGTGAAAAGATGAAAAATATGTAAAAGATCCATACAGTATTATGAGGGATAAAATACCATACATTAAAAGAATTTTTCATGAGAGAAAAATGTTCACAATATAGCATACATTAAGTAACAAAAGAGATCACAAAATTATACACAGTACAATTTCATTTTTTAAAACATACAGGGGAATACAACACCATGATAACTACCAAAATGTTAACAGTCACTCCTTTACAGCAGTGACTGTTAATTTCTTCTGCAGCTTATCTGTAGTATTTCTAACATCATATTTATCAAATTGAATGTTACTTTTATTTGCCTTTAAATTTAAGAAATTTAACAACACGTAAAGGTACAAAGTACATATGTGTTACTTTTATAATAAGAAGCCAATTCAAGTTCATGTTAAAAGTTAGTATTTGAGCCCTGGTTGGTGTAGCCTAGTGGACTGGATGCCAGCTTGCCAACCAAAAGGACTGATTTGCAATCAGGGCACATGCCTGGGTTGCAGGCCAGGTCCCCAGCTGGGGGCATGCAAGAGGCAATCTTTCTCTTGCACACTGACGTTCCTCTCCCTCCCTTCCCCTCTCTCTAAAAATAAATAAAATCTAAAAGTTAATATTTTGGTTCTGCCCAGGTGGCTCAGTTGGTTGGAGCATTGTCTCATAAGCCAAAAGGTTGAGGGTTTCACCCCTGGTCAGGGTGTGTACAAGGGGCAACCAATCAATGTTTCCCACTCTCTCAAATTAACAAACATATCCTTGGGTAAAAATTTTTTTAATTATATTTTATTGATTATGCTTTTACAGTTGTCCCATTTCTCCCCCATCCTTCCCCTCCACCCTGCACACCCCCTCCCACCCACATTCCCCCCTTTAGTTCATGTCCATGTGTCATAAGTTCTTTACCTTCTACTTTTCCCACACTATTCTTGCCCTCCCCCTGTCTATTTTCTACCTATCATTTATGCTACTTATTCTCTGTACCTTCCCCCCCTCCTCCTCTCTCTTCCCTGTTGCTGATCCTCCATGTGATCTCCACTTCTGTGGTTCTATTCCTGTTCTACTTGTTTGCTTAGTTTGTTTTTGTTTTAGATGTGGTTGCTAATATCTGTGAGTTTGCTGTCTTTTTACTGTCATATTTTGTATCTTCTTTTTCTTAGATAAGTCCCTTTAACATTTCATATAAGGGCTTGGTGATGATGAACTCCTTTAACTTGACTTTATCTGAGAAGCGCTTTATCTTCCCTTCCATTCTAAATGAAAGCTCCGCTGGACAGAGCAATCTTGGATGTAGGTCCTTGCCTTTCATGACTTGGAATACTTCTTTCCAGCCCCTTCTTGCCTGCAAGGTCTCTTTTGAGAAATCAGCTGACAGTCTGATGGGAACTCCTTTGTAGGTGACTGTCCCCTTATCCCTTGCTGCTTCTAGAATTCTCTCCTTCATTTGAATCTTGGCTAATTTAATTATGATGTGCCTTGGTGTGTTCCTCCTTGGGTCCAACTTCTTTGGGACTCTCTGAGCTTCCTGGCCTTCCTGGAAGTCTGTTTCCTTTGCCAGGTTAGGGAAGTTCTCCTTTATTATTTGTTCAAATAAGTTTTCCACTTGTTGCTCTTCCTTTTCCCCCTCTGGTACCCCTATAATTTGGATGTTGGGACATTTAAAGATGTCCTGGAGGTTCCTAAGTCTCTCCTCATTTTTTGAATTCTTGTTTCTTCATTCTTTTCTGTTTGGTTGGTTGTTTCTTCCTTCTGGTCCACTCCATTGATTTGAGTCCCAGTTTTCCTCCCATCACTACTGGTTCCCTGTGCGTTTTTCTTCATTTCACTTACTGTAGCCTTCATTTGTTCATCTAATCTGTGACCAAAATCAACCAATTCTGTGACTTTCCTGATCACCAGTGCTTTGCGCTGTGCATTTGATAGGTTGGCTAGCTCTTGGTCTCTTAGATGAATTAGCTCTGGGGCTTTGATCTGTTCTCCTGTTTGAGCCATTTTTGGTTTGGTTTTTTTTTTGTTGTTGTTGTTGGTCTTTTTTTTTTTTTTTGGTTTGGTGATGGTTGTTATGTAGTGAGGGGTAGAACCTTAGGTGTTCACCAGGGCAGGGCAACCTGGTTGCTGGGTTGTGATGCTGGATGTGGGAGCGGGGTCTGAGAGGGAACAATGGCGCTTGCTCTGCTCTCCCTCAGATTCCAGTCCCTTCCGCCACTTTCCTCAAGCAAATTGGGCCCTTCTGGTGCTGATTTCCTTGTAGGTGGGCTTGTGTATGTTCTAGGACCCTGTGGGTCTCTCTAATGAACTCTCCTGTGACACTGGGATTCTCTCCCGGCACCTCAACCCCCACAAGCGTTTTCAATTGGTGCCTTTAGGCTTCATTTCCCAGAGCTGGGGTCCTGAATTGTGCAGTCCGTCCCGCTGCCTGTTTTCGCCTGGTTTATCTGTGTGTGAATGTGTGACCGTAGTCAGCCACCTTGTGCGCCTCGCTTGATCTGCTCATTGCCTCCCTGCGCTCAGTAACCACCGCCTGTGCGCCCGGGGTGTGCCAACCGCTGCCTATGCACCCGGGACCACCAGCCACTGCTCTCTCCTGCCGCAAACCCTCTCTGCTGGCTGCCAACTCCACCCCTCTTACCGATCTGGGTGAATTGTTGTCGGACTTCCTTACAATTTAATTTTCTATCTGTTCTGTTGGGTTTTTTGGTTCTATATTTTCATTGTCCTTAATCTTGGTTGTGAAAGGAGGCACAGTGTGTCCACCTATGCCTCCATCTTGGCCAGAGGTCCAGGATTTAAAAAAAACAAAAAAAAACAACTCGTATTTTTAGCTTCCAGCTAACAGTTCATGGTCATGATAAGACCGATTGCCTATCTTTTCTTAATTTAAATGTACAGTGATCCCTCACCTATCATGGGAGTTACATTCCAGAGACCCCCCACGATAGGTGAAAATCCGCAAAGCAGCAGCATTATATTTATTTTATTTGTATATATTTTAAGGTTTTATAAACCCTTCCTACACTCCTATAAACCTTACCCACTCTCTTATTAACCTTTCCCACACTTTTATAAACACTTCATATGCACTTAAACACTTTATACACTCTCAAACCTATATAATTTTAACAACACATAAAATTCCATATGGGTACAGTATACCGCAAAATCCTGCAATAGAGCAAAAACTCCATGATACAGAATTAGATTTTTTTTTTAAAAACCCGCCATACAGTGAAGCCACAATAAGTGAACCGCAATATAGCAAGGGACCATATCTAAAATAAATAAGAGATGAAAGGAGAGAAATGACAAAGGAATGCAAATAAGCAATAATGCCACATTATAGCAATGGTTAATGTGGTAACAGGACTACTACCATTTTCATTTGTGAAATGTGATTTTTAACTAGGGGAAGCCATATTTTTATAAATCCGATAATACAGGATATTTTTTATTATTATACTATTCTATAAAGAACAAGGTAAATTAAGGTTCTCTACCTATCTCTTTTAAAAATACTATAGGGAAAACCAAAAGGAACAATTCTAAAACATAGATCTTTGTTATCTATTTTGTTTTTAATTTTTAGAAGCATTTACTTAAGTGAAATTGAGGACAAGGTTGGGCCCCAAGATCTCAAATGCTTTGTTACTAATTTTTAAATGTTTCTATATTCCTATAAATTATTTCAAAACTTGGTTAAAGCTCTTAACTGCTACTTTAAAACAGAATAGAGGCCCCAGGTGGTGTGGCTCAGTGGACTGAGCACTGGCCTGCAACCAAAGGGTTGCTGGTTCAATTCCCAGTCAGGGCACATGCCTAGGTTGTGGGCCAGGTCCCCAGTAGGGGGCGCATGAAAGGAACCACACATTGATGTTTCTCTCTCTTTCTCCCTCCCTTCCTCTCTCTCTAAAGTTAAAAAAATAGAATCTTAAAAAAAAAAAAAAGATACATATTTCTATACATATCTGCCTTTATTATCACATAACATTTAAGTGTTGATTGGTTTAACATTTAATGTTATTTTAAAAACTTGACTAGGTTCCAGGTATAAGTGAGAACATATGTAGCATGTGAGGTTACTGCACAAAGCTTTTTCTTACTAAGATCATTAACAAGATAGCCAAGTTTTCATACCCGAAAGGACAGGAAAGTGGAAAGCCATCTAGTTAAAACTGACAACAAAAATGTTTTCAGGAGCTCAGCCATAATACGATTAAAGAGGACTCTAGTGGAAAATGTTTAAGTTGAAGATGAATCCCATTTGTTTGGGGTAAGTTGTTAATATTTGAGCATTGGTTTACAATATTAACTACTCAAATGGTGTGGGTTCTAGCTCTACTATGAGCCAATGTGGCAGGAATGAGGAGAGAAAAGTCAACAGTATTAGGATGTGTTGAGAATAATATCTACATGAATTTAGTCTAGACAACGTAGGAATTACCTGAATCCATTGACTGAGAATCCATTCATCATCTTTATAGTAATGAGAAAATATCCCCATTAAAGCTTTATAAAGTGGCAGAAAAAACCATGAATGCTCTGAAGTGGCATACCTCTGTAGATATAGTAGGGAACCGTCCTCAATGATAAGCTTTTCTAAAAAAAGTTGGAAAGCTACAGCATTATACCTCAAGTAAGTAACACCTACATATAAGAAAACAAAAATTAAATCTTGGCCAGGAAAAAAAAAAAAAAAAAACCACCCCCCGCCCCCCAAGACAGGGGAAAATCAGCATCAAAATTCCTGTGTGGTAGCTTTTATTGCTCACCAGGAAGAAAAATAAGAGTTCTGCTACATATACTCTATTTCTTGAGATTTCACTGGTGGCAGAAACAGAAAGACAAAAGTAAAATGACAATAAATTAAGGGTAATTAGGTGTGTTCATACTAATTTTCATAGAATTTTTCTTCAAAAACAACCTAAAGCAGAACAATTGTCATCTAAATAAATAGGCCTTTAAAAATCACAAAGTAAAGTTTCTTTTAGGCCCAGCTTATGCACAAAATTTTATTCCTGCAACTCTTTGCTGCTAAATTTTAGAACTAATAACCAGTCTGGTGAAATCTTCAGAAAAAAATGTATAAAAATTATTTTGAAACTGCTGAGTATAAATTACTAAGGCAAGTGAAATTTCCTGATCTCTAGTTAAATCTCCTTAGTCACAAACCCCTCAAGAAAAAAAATTAATGGATTAATTTTTTTATATTCATTCAGCCCTTTCTTCTAACTGTCAAGTGACTATCAGATATTTTTTTCTTGCCTTGGCCTACTGAAGTGAGACTTAATCGATAAAACAATTAATGAAAGAATCCTTATGGCCCCGGTCAATATGGCTCAGTTGGTTGGGCATCATCCTGCGAAGTGAAAGTTGCTGGTTCGATTCCCAGTCAGGGTACATGCCTAGGTTGTGAGTTCAGTCCCATTCAGGGCGCATATGAGAGGCAACCAATTAATGTTTCTTACATCAATGTTTCTTTCTCTCTCTTCCTCCTTCCCTTCTCCTCTCTCAAAAAATAAAATAAGTACAATCTTTTAAAGTAAATAAATAAAATCTGTTTTTTTAAAAGAAGAAGCTTTATAACTCAATAAATCTAATCACATAGAATGTTTATAATTAGGGAAATAAATAATACACTCAGCAAGTACAATGCAGACAGATGATGCTAAATATGTCCTATTTCAACTTCCATGTTTTAAAGCTCCTCGGGTACAATACCCATTGGAAGGACAGAAGAAGAGTACTTAATATTCTACATAAAATTACAACAGTGGCAGACAACACAGGAAGTCAATCCCCTAGCTGATCCCAACCTGCATCCTTGCTAATGGAATTGTCACTGTTCCTATCAGGAAGCTCTTGTGTTCCACCATTCCCTCTAGGATGCCAGGGACACACATGTAGACTAACCTAAGTAATCCTCAAGGCAAGAGCCTGGACCAGCAGCATCAGGATCATCTGGGGACATGTCGGAAATTACATTCTTGGGTACCACCCCCAGCCTACTAAACCAGACACTCTGGGAGTGGGGCAATCTGTGTTTTATCAGACTCCTCAGATCATTCTGATGCTGCCAAAGTTTGAGAGCCCCTGGTCTAAACCCAATCCAGGGTCTAAACCAGGGGCTAAGGTTTAAGGGCTAAACCTTAATCATGGCATTTCTGGTCCCTCTGCCAAGTACTGGATTGGGCTAGGGAACTGTGTGAAGAATGAGCCTGACAGGAACTCTCCTGGGAAGCTTCCAGAATGCTTTACTTCCTCATATACAAAGAATGAGAAGAAACACACCTTATTTTTAATTCCTATACAGTCATCTCTGTATGTGATACCTGAAACTGTAGCAGCAATCTTGTAGCCATTAGGTGATAAACCCCAATACCAAGCCAATAGCCAAGGGTGGCAGAAGGGAAAGACTGAAGAAGCCTGGGTCCTGTCACTGTGCTGAGCTGCGGACTAGCCATAGGCATTACCCATCTCCAGACTCCAATTACTAATTAGCCTGTGGGAACAATTACTCAACAGTTTTAGGCCTTAATCTAACTGATAGAAGGAATGAATCAGATTATAGCACTAAGATCACCCTATCCATTTCAAAGAATTATATTTTTTATTTTTAATTTATTGATTTTAGAGAGAGAAAGGAAAGAGAGAAACATCGATCTGTTGTTCCACTCATTTATGCAGTCATTGGTTGATTCCTGTAATTCCTGTATATGCCCTGACTAGGGAAAAACCCTCGAACCTGGTGTATCAGGACAACACCCTAACCAACTGAGCTATTCAGCCAGGGTAAGAATTGTACTCTAATTTAATCTTTAAAGGTCCTAAAAAGACTATGTGACAAAAATTCACCTTTCATTAAAGGGCCTATCAATAAGGATTTTTATGTTATGATAAGACATTAATTGTTCTGCAACTAAATACAAACATTTCCAGAAAAGGATGACATAATAGTCCTGCCAGGCTGAAAGCTGAGTGCTTGGCATTAGGTCCTGCCAATTCCCAATTATTTATATGAAGAGAAGGATGGTATTCTGTGGGTAAACACTTTTAATTCAAAGCTTCAAATTCATTTGCTGATTTAACTTCCTCCGCATGCAAAAGTCAAAAAGTACAAAATGCAAATAACTGACTCATACTTCTACCTTCCACTGGAATCACAGTAAAATTCATGTAAGAGAAGGAGAGAGAAGATCACTACACTGGAAAGATGTCTGCGAAAACCAATAGCCACAGAGAATTAAAAGTGGTTTACTATTATTTTTGGAAAGAAAGAGATGTCCTCATACTCTAACTTCAGCTAATATTAAAGACACATAAAAATCCATATCTGATAAATTAATTGGTACAGAGTACTTTTAATACATTTCAAGGGATTTCCAGCCAAGATGGAGGCATAGATAGACACACTGTGCCTCCTTGCACAACCAAAATTAAAGACAACAAAAATTTAGAAACAAACAAAAAAACCCCAACCAGAACTGACAGAAAATTAAACTGTACAAAAGTCTGACAACCATTCACCCAGACCAGTAAGAGGGGCGGAACTGGTGGCAGCAGAGAGGGGTAGTAGCAAGAAAAAGCAGTGGCTGGTGGACCCGGGTGCGCAGATGGCAACAGGCAGACCCAGTGAGGCATGCAAGGCGGCTGGCTAACCGTGGTCATACATTCGTGTGCAGATAAACCAGGCAAAAATGGGGAGTGAGACAGACCTTGCAACCCAGGGCCCTAGCTCCAGAAAACAAAGCCTAAAAGCACCACTGAAAACACCTGTGGGGTTGAGGTGCCAGGAGAGACTCCCAGCCTCACAGGAGAGTTCACTGGAGAGACCCACAGGATCCTAGAACATACACAAGCCCACCCACCCAGGAACCAGCACCAGAAGGGCCCAGTTTGCTTGTGGGAAGCGGCAGAAGGGACTGAAAACCGAGAGAGAGCAGAGCAAGCGCCATTGTTCCCTCTCTGACCCCACCCCACATACAGCATCACAACCCAGCAACTGTGTTGCCCCGCCCTGGTGAACACCTAAGGCTCCGCCCCTCACTATGTAACAGGCGCAACAAGACCAAAAAAAAAAAAAAAAGGCCCAAATGGAAGAACAGATCAAAGCCCCAGAGCAAATACATCTAAGCGACCAAGAGATAGCCAACCTATCAGATGCATAGTTCAAAGCACTGATGATCAGGATGCTCACAGAACTGGTTGATTTTGGTCGCAAATTAGATGAACAAATGAAGGCTATGCTAAGTGAAATGAAGGAAAATGCACAGGGAACCATTAGTGATGGGAAGAAAACTGGGACTCAAATCAATGGAGTGGACCAGAAGGAAGAAACAACCAACCAAACACAAAAGAATGAAGAAACAAGAATTCAAAAAAATGAGGAGAGACTTAGGAATCTCCAGGTCATCTTTAAATGTTCCAACATCCGAATTATAGGGGTACCAGAAGGGGAAAAGGAAGAGCAACAAGTGGAAAACTTATTTGAACAAATAATAAAGGAGAACTTCCCTAATCTGGCAAAGAAAATAGACTTCCAGGAAGGCCAGGAGGCTCAGAGAGTCCCAAAGAAGTTGGACCCAAGGAGGAACACACCAAGGCACATCATAATTAAATTAGCCAAGATTCAAATGAAGGAGAGAATTCTAGAAGCAGCAAGGGATAAGGGCACAGTCACCTACAAAGGAGTTCCTATCAGACTGTCAGCTGATTTCTCAAAAGAGACCTTGCAGGCAAGAAGGGGCTGGAAAGAAGTATTCCAAGTCATGAAAGGCAAGGACCTACACATCCAAGATTGGTCTATCCAGCAAAGCTATCATTTAGAATGGAAGGGCAGATAAAGAGCTTCTCAGATAAAGTCAAGTTAAAGGAATTCATCATCACCAAGCCCTTATTATACGAAATGTTAAAGGGACTTACCTAAGGAAAAAAAAAAGATAAAAAAATATGACAGTAAAAAGATAGCAAACTCACAGTTATTAACAACCACACCTAAAACTTAAAAAATAAAAAAAGAATTACAGTTGACATTCAATATTTTTTATATTAGTTTCAGGTGTAAAACAAAGCAGTTAGACATTTATACACTTGTTTTATAATAAAAATACCAAAACATTTAATGGGCAGAGATATAGAAAACCCATTTAAAGATATTCACTGTATAGTAATTTCTGTAAAAGGAAACTAAAGGTTTGCTTTAAAAGGCCATTTGAGAACATGAAATAGAGTTGTTACATGGAACTGTTGTTTATAATAGTTTTTGAACTAACAGTTTTGTCTGTAGAAAAAGTCTCACAAGTAAACTACTGACATGGGAGAACAAGAGATGTACTTACGGCTGAGTGAAGTCACGAGTGATGAAATCAGAACTCTTGAACAGTAGAAAGATGTCGCTGAGGGTTTTACATTTCAGAGAACTATTCATTGCTATCCAGTATGCATCCTAAATAGTAAAACACACGTTACTTACTATATATTCCAAGTTAGTTGCTATGAACAAAAACTCAGGCCTATACACCAAAACAATAATGCTATTTCTTCAATGGCTTAAAGAAAAAAGCCAAGTAAGAATTTTAGCTATGGTGTCAAATGTCAGTTAAACTTTTAAACAATAAATAGGATCACTATTGCATGCTGACACTCATTATGAACACAGATGTTAAAGTCCCACCTTTCAGCTCAGGTCCAAGAACCTCCCTAAGTTTTTTCTTGTTAATAATGAAAGAAGGGGGTAAAAAAGGTATCAGAGATGCTGACATTTCAGCTAGAAGATCAGGGTGTAAATAAATAGCCTGACTAACTACTCTCTAAGAAAAAGAAATCCTTTCCTTTCTTTCTGTTCCTGGGGAGTGAGAGCTGAAACAGCTGAAGTTTGACTAGAGCACTTAAGACCCATGTATAACAAATCTGGGAGAGAGAAGGTAAGATATTCTGAACCATCCCAATTTTAAATGGTGAATCATACATATGAACAACAATAACAAAAAAAAGTAAGAATATCAAGCACAACAGACATAGAGCACAATGAAAATTGCCTAAAAATGATAAAATTATCATCTAAAAAACATTTCTGCCCTGGCCAGTGTGGCTCAGTTGGTTAGGCATCGTTCCACAAAGCGAAAGGCCATGGATTCAGTTCCTGGTCAGGGCACATGCTTGGGTTGTGGGTTCAGTACCCGATTGAGGAGCATATGAGAGGGAATCAATTGATGTATCTCTCTCTTACATTGATGTTTCTCTCCCTCTCTTTCTCCCTCCCTTCCCTTCTCTCTAGAAATAAATAAAATCTAAAGAAAAAAATTTTAAACATACTTCTCCCATAGATAGATCAGACACAGGACAATAATGTAATTTTGAGAAAACTAATGAGATTTTTTTAAAAAACTATCCAATTATCTACAATATAGGGAAGCACGGGCATGTAGTGGGTACTCAAATGATTTATCTATCTTAAGTGGAAAGCCTCAGTACAGTTCAGAGGTAATAAGGTATGATTTAAATTACTGCTCAAGTATACAGTAAAAATGAGTTTTAGTAACTTATTTATAATTTCTTTTAACTCCTCCCCATGAAAATGATGATGAACTTCTGATTAAAGATGTATATTGAACACAGAGATTTAACTCCACTAAAACAAGAGTACACACCTATATAAACCAAGCAACTGAATAAACAAGATAATTATTAAGTCCAGGGAAAGAAAATGTTGAATAAGAAAACAAGTTACCATAGTATAGTATACATCAGATGTGCACATAGTGTTTGCAAAAGCACATTAGAAACACTGAATACTAATCCAATGAAAAGTATATTACTGTAATAAGAATAGTAGAATAGAAAGCTATGAAGAAGCCTAGGCTTCCAGTTAAGAAGGAAGCAGAGGTAAACATGGTTCACCTCCTAGCACAACCACATCAAAATTACAGCTAAACAATAGAACAACCAGCACTCAGAACCAACAGAAATCAAACTGAATGGAAGTGTGACAACTATGGAATTAAAGAAACCAAATCCATCTGGACTGATAGGTGGAGCAAAGACATAGAACAGGCTGGTCCCACATCTACGTGTGGTAGATAAAAATTCAGGAGGGATACTCTGGGAGACAGGAGTCTCAGCCCCACACCAAGCCCCGCCAGCCCAGGGTTCCAGTGCCAGGAAGGTAAGTCCTGGTAACTTCTGCTTGCAAAAACCAATGGGAAGTAAGTTGGCAGAAGAAACTTCTAGAGTCCTGAGCAGTTCCTCTTAAAAAACCCAAACATGCACTTACTCAGATTCATTCCCTCTAAACTCCAGAAGCAGGATAGCAGCTTGAAAGGCACCAGTGGTAGACAGGAAGGAACTGAAGTGTCTGGCATCAAGGCAAGAGCTGGGGGACAGCTTTCTCCCAGACAGAGAAGTAGGCAGAGGCCACTGTTCGTTTTCTGAGCCCTCCCCCAACAGAGCCACAGAACAGGCAGGTGGGGGCCATATCTGAGACTCCACTGAACTGGCTAACGCTGTTTATCCCACCTTCCAGATCTCCTGAGGTTCTGTCCCACTCAAATTACTAACCCACCCAAGCTTTTAACAGTGGCTTTTCCATATGAATAGCTAGTCTTGGCTCATAATTCATAACTTCCTAAATCCTCTCAAATAAGCAACAGCTGGCTCCAGTGAACTCCCAACCCCCAATCCCTATACTTCTTGCAAAGTAGCCCTAGGCCTGGCATTAGCAGCAGCCAGCTTTAGACGACAGTTTGGCTTCACCTGGGAATCTCTAAGCCCAGCACAAGTGGGAGCCACCTCACACTGCTTTATAGCTCATGCCAGGTGGCCCTGGGCAGAACACACGTGGGGGAAACCCTAGAGCCTAAATACATAGTGGACAGCCACAGACCATGTTGGAGCACCACATCCCTGTCCCTGTACAGCTGATTCTCCATGGAGGGTATATGTTAGTGGTCAGTGGTTACAGCCAATCCTTGCAGCTGACTGGCTTGGGTAAATCCCTTCCATTGATCTGCCAATAGCAACCAGGGCTCAACTACAAGAGGAGGGTGTACTTAGCCCACACGAAGGGCACACCTTAAGTACCCAGCTTGGGTGATAGGGGAGGCTCTGCCACTGGATCCTACAGTATACATACTACATTAGACCACGCTACCAAGACATGGAGTCAAAGCAGCTCTACCTAATACATAGAAACACACACAAGGAGGCTGCCAAAATGAGGAAACAAAGAAACATAGCCCAAATGAAAGAACAAATCAAAACTCCAGAAACAGAGCTAAACAACATGGAGATAAGCAATTTAGCAGATAGAGTTCAAAACACTGGTTACAAGGATGCTCAAGGAACTTAGTAAGGACCTCAACAGCATAAAAAAGATCCAGAGAGAAACAAAGGATTCACTAACTGAAATAAAGAACAATTTACAGGGAAACAACAGTAGATTGGATGAAGCTGAGAATCAAATCAATGATTTGGAACATAAGGAAGCAAAAAACCACCAATCAGAAGAAGAAGAAGAAAGAAGAATCCAAATAAACCAAGATAGGCTAAGGAACCCTTGGGACAACTTCAAACTTACCAACATTCACATCACAGGGGTGCCAAAAGCAGAAGAGAATGAGCAAGAAGCTGGGAATCTATTTAAAATAATACTGAGAGAAAATTTCCTTAATTTGGTGAAGGAAATAGACATGCAAGTCCAGGAATCACCACACAAGATGGGCACAAAGAGGTGCACCCAAGATACAACATAATTAAAAGGCCAAAAGTTCAAGATAAAAAGAGAATCTTAAAAGCAGCAAGAGAAAAGCAGTTAGTTACCTACAGGGGAGTTCCCATAAGACCGTCACCTGATTTCTCAAAAGAAACTGTAGGCTAGAAGATATTGGCAAGAAATATTCAATGTCATGAAAAGCAGGGACCTACAGCCAAGACTGATCTACCCAGCAAAGATATCATTTAGAATAGAAGAACAGATAAAAAGCTTCCCAGACAAGAAAAAACTAAAGGTGTTCACCATCACCAAACCATTATTATATAAAATGTTAAAGGGACTTATTTAAGAAAAAGAAGATCAAAACTATGAATAATAAAATGGCCAAAAACACATATCTATCAACAACTGAATCTAGAAAACAAACTAAAAAAACAAGAACAGAGATAGAATCATGAACACAGACAGAAGAGTATCTGATGGTGCCAGATGGGAGGGGGTTGTAGGGGAATGAAGAAGTGAGGGAATTAAGAAGTATAAATAAGTGGTTACAGAATAGCCCTAGGGATGTAAAGTACAGTATAGGAAATGAAGACACCAAAGAACTTATATGCATGACCTATGGACATGAACAATGTTGGGGGGATCGCCTTGAGGGAGTGTGGGGTGCTGGGTGGAGGGGAGCAAAGGAAGAAAAATTGGGATAACAGTAATAGCATAATCAATAAAATACAATTTTAAAAACAAGTGATGAGGACAGGAGATAAAAGCTGAATCTTTCTGTTTTAGAGTAGCAAGTCAATAATAAATACCTAAAACTGAAGAATAAAGAAATAGAGGAAAATAACAAAAGAATGTACTAAAATACTTAAAAGCCTCTGAGTGGGATATAAGCAAAGTATATCAGATTTTTGTAGCAAGCAACCAGAGCCCTTGAAAATTTAAACCATGTATATGTGTAATTAATTTTAATAAGTAAAAATAAAAATTAGATTAAGTACAATTTGTCATACATTTTAGAATAAAAAAGATAAGCATGAATTGATTTTTGAAAATCCAGATAAGTTTTTGATTCTTTCAATGTATTTAGCTGACATAAAATTGTTTTCTATTGGATTAGAAGAAAATAGTAAATTTGTCCACAGACCTTAACTTAGAAAAAAATCTTGTCAGTGTAATGTTAAAATAATAAAACATTTAGTTAAGAAGGTATCAGTTGATTTCTCAAACTGCTCTATTTCTATATCTTGTGGCATTTACTTTTTATTAATTTTCAAAAGAGAAAAATTTCTATTAAACTGAATGGCTGAAGTTTTGAAAAGGACACAGCATATATTTCATCAGATTTCTTGTATGATCAGTACCACAAGAAGTTGAAATGGTCTTTTGGCAAAATTTACCGTACTTTACAGTGCCAAAAAAGTGTAATGCACAAATCAGGAAACGAAACCAGCAGGGGAAATCAAATAAATTCCACAGTATTTTCCCTAGAATTAGGAATATAATTAGAGCCTCTGTGGGGACATAAAATGAAATGAAGAGCAAAGACTACTCAAACAATGAGAGATTTACTGCTGTGGCCTACCCTTGGGGCACTCCAGTTGAGCTTAGGAAACACACTGCCCCCCAGGGAATTGATAGCTTCTTGGACTGTAGTGGTGAACTCAGGAAATTCTGGTGCCTACAGAGAGAAAGAAGAAATTATTTGGGCAAGTCAATATCATCACAGTAAATATAGAATATAAGGTCAAATCTCAAGGTTAAACTATTTAGGGAGTTAAAAATAATTCAGAATATAAATCACTATCAGAATTCTGAACTCAGCTAAATAAAATTAATGATCAAATAATATTTACCAGAAAGAGGGAAAGTGCTCAAATGTCATTTTCTAAAACAATTAAAATCCATATAGCTAAAAAGACAGATGTCACAAGGCATCTGGGGATGTGAGGAATGGTTCTCTCAACACCTACATAAAAACCAGTATTTCTTTATTAAGTGAAAAGAGACAGAGGGAGTGTCACTTGTACATATAATCCAATTCGCAGAAATAACTCCTGACATTTAAAGGCCCAGAAGCCTTCCCATTTGCAGGAAAAGATTCTTGGACAAATCCCCAAAAGGGTTTATGAGAATGAGAAATAAATTATGTGGTAAATTATATTTAAACACTGCTATTTCCAGACAAGTTTTAATATAAATAAAACTTAAAAACAGGACCGTGGTGAAGTTAATATCAACCAAACTTTTTGGCTGATTTTAAAATGCATACTTTATATAAGCAAGTAACCAAAACATTCTACATGTCATTTCAACCAGGAAGTAAAACGGAACACAGTGGTGAAGGAACTCTAACGCAGTTACTATCATGCTCTCCTCGAGCCTATGCTGCTGTGAAAGGAGCACACGGACATAAAGTACAGAAAAGGTGAGTGAGGAAGAGACATGAGTGGAACCTGCAGGAGAGCCAACACAAAAATACTAACAGATACTCCACAAAGTCACAGGATCCCTTTCCATTTGCTGCCCTCTACTGGGCAGCTGCAAATTCTGAAAAACTGCAGCAATGACAAGCTCTTCCACAGAGAGGGAAAAAGTTACAATAGGCCTAGAATTAGCTAAACTACACACTGAAAAATAAATCAAATGGTTTATGCCAGCAATCTTCACCTGGTGCACTGCAAGGATTTTAAAACATGCAATACCTGACTGTTTAGTCAGGGGCGTTGACCTGTTTTCCCTTAGATTGTCAAACTAAAAAATGACAACACAACAATAGCCATCCAGCGTGAATGAATCAAAATTATACCTGATGTTTTTGTCTGATTGGCAAAAAATACTAATATATTTTTTGTGTGTGCTACAGAATTTTATTAATTAGTTTATCTGTATCATGAAGTGAAAAAGGTTGAAATCGCTGGCTTATGCTTATCTCTAAGATCTAACCCAGTTACGACAGAGAGAAAACTGTGACAAGAGTCTGCCAAAACAGACCAAAACATGTACGTTAAAAAAACAGAAGTCTATCCCCACAACTAGAGAGCAGCTTTAAGCAACAGGCGAGTGAGAAACGACTGAAGAGATCAAGGCCGGCCAGACGAACTTTTTTTTTTGCTGCACATGTGCACAAACTCTAGACTGGTTAGCAGCATCTTTTAGTTATTTGACAGTCTGTCCTACATCTTCTGTCTGACTTTTTCAGCTTATATACATAAAATTAAACTCTAGCGAGAAGGTTCAAAAATGAGTAACAGCCTTGAGTCCTTTATTTTCCATTTGCTTTTCCTCATCAGAAGAAATTATCATTCATGTTAAGCCAATAATTTCCTTATAATGCCCTGAAGTTGCTGGTTTAAGCTCTGTAGGAACTCTCTCCACAAAAACCCTTATGTTAGATATGAATTAGAGATAATTTTGATACTGGCAGAGTTACACAAAATTTACAACATGAAGGGATTTAATTTTCAAAGATAAAAAAATTTAATTTTCCTATCCTATAAAACTTCACATATAAGAATTGCTTTAAATTTATGTATTGCATTTTAAAAGAGGTGATTGATTCCTCAAATCTTTAAATTATTCAACTTTAAGAAATCCTGCCATAAGAATTCTAATACCACTTTAAATTATAAAAAGTATGCACTTAGAGAAAAATTTGTGCTCCAGTGGAAGACTGTATTGCTTACACTGGGTGCTCCCTTCTCAGTTATCCAATTCTAGCCGAGTCTTCTGACTATTCTACAAGCAGGTAAATTGTAGGTAAGCAATGACAATGAAAAGTATTTCTTATGGATGCGAAAATTGTATCCTGACTGATAGAAATCCAGCTGTCTCCCCTCCCACCCTTGAGGAAAAACTAGTTGTATCTCATTTGCATATTCTTTTCAATATTCCTAATCTATAAATGTGTCTGTTCTTTGGGTTCTCTTTGAACCAGTTATGTAACAACTGCCTGACTCCCTCATGAGTCAAATGAAACAATCGAGGTGTGTTAAAGAGTTGTGTATCTATAGGGGTGTCATGGTTCCACCTTTCTCTGAAAACTCTACTTCAACAGATTTAACTAACAGTAACCTTTTAAGCTCATAGCTCCATGAATTGGCTTTAAATTTGTGTAACACCTCAGGTGTTGTGGAAAAGGTTCCATTCTAAGTGAGTTAAAATCCACACTTTAATCACATCCATGAACTTTCTGCGATCTGGGCTCACCTATCTTTCCAACTTTATCCACTTCACCCCTGCATCAGACCCATTGGGCAAGCAGTTATTTCTTTTAAATTTTTTTTAATCGTAGAATGTTTAAAATACACAAAAAAACATATACCCATGTTCTTGGATCCAAATACTCAATAATTTGGCAAATATTCAACAATTTGATCCAGACCTTTAAATTTCTTAAGGGGGGAAAAACAGTACAATACAAATGAGGCTCTTTACCTCCTTTCTCTCCTCCCTAGTTCTTCCCTCTCCCTAAAGGAACCATCATTACAAAATTAGGCATATTCTTCGGTAGTCATGATTTTACACTTGTGATATATGTGCTTGTCTACAAAATATAACATTAAGAAGTTTTAACATAACTGCTGTCATTTGATATTTATACTTTCTGCAACTTACCGGTACTCTTTGAAATTCACTACTGTACTTTTGAGATTTATCCATTCCTGGCTATGTTTCTTTTTTTTTTTTCCTTCCATTTTTAACTCAATGTTTTTGTATCTGCACTAATGGACAACTACCAGTGGCCAAGACCTTGTATTTTCCCACCTTGGGTCATGGTTCACATTCCCCTACTAAGAGCGTTCTGCCATAAATGTCCCCCTGCCCAACATCTAGTTTTGCCCAGTGAAACCCAATCACTTTTTTCAATTAAGTTTTTATTTTAAAACAATTTCAGACTTTCAGAAGCATTAAAAGAGCAAAAAAATTTCTGTCTCTTCACTCAGGCATTTTACTACATTTGCTTTACCATTCTTCCCTCAACACCCTCTCAATATATAACCATGCAGGTGTTGTGTATTTATTTATATTTATATATATAAAACACACTTTTCTTCCTATAGTCTTTTTAAAGTAAGTTGAAGTCATGATGCCTATTTACTTCTATACTTCAGCACATATTTCCTAAAAAGTAGTAACACTCTTTTATACAACATAGCACAATTATCAAAACCAGTGAGCTAAAAATGATAAATACCGTATTTCATCAACATCTCATTCAAAATGTACTCATTTTCCTAAAAGGTGTCTTTTATAGCAAAAGAAAATATTTTTTTCTCACCCAGGATCCAGTCTAGAATCATGCATTACAATTAGTCATAAAGTCTGTTTAATATCCTTTAATCAGAGTAATAGTTCCTTTCTCTGTTCTTCATCTTTCATGACTTGGACATTTTTGAAGCTTACAGGGCAGTTATTCTACATAATTTCCAAAACGATCAGTTTGTGGAAGTTTCACGATCAGATTCAGGTTATGCTGTTTTGGCAGGTATGTGCATCTGATCAGAAAGCACACAATGTAGGTCTGTCCGTCCTGAACAGGTAGGTTAACTTTGCTCACTTGGACTAGCCAGGTCCTTCCACTGTAAAGTTACTGCTTTCCCCTTTGAAATTAGTAAGTAATTTTGGTGGAGATACTTTGAGAATATGCAAGTATCCTCTTTCTCATAAATATTCACTTGCTAGTTTTAGCATCTATCCTGTGATATCTGCCAAATGGTGACTTCTAATTCTATCATTTCTTCTACATTTATCATGTTTCTTCTGCATTGGTGCCTTTTCTACTATAAAGAAGGGCTCCCCCCCTGTTTCCTGTATTTAATCATTTATGTCAGTGTGGGATCAAGGATTCTAATTTTGGTCAATGATTATGGTCCATTACTTCCATCATTTGTTAGGATGTCCACCTACTCGGCCAGTGGGAGCCCACTAAGGCTGGCTTCTGATTCCCTTCTGTCATGTCCCCATCTTTCTCTGAGCATTTCCTCACTTTCTGACACAACAAACTATTGCATGCTCATCTTTACTTTCCTACCCCCAGTCTTGAGTTTCTCCAAGGAGCTTTGGTTCCCTTTCACAAAGAATGGTGTTTAGAAACCATAGGGCACTAGGGATGCTCGTTGCTGTTGTGATGTCGTATACCATTACTTCTAGGCCTTAGCAAACAGTTCATTAAATAGACACACATGCACACATGTACATTATTAATTTGTATAGCTAGCTGTGTTTAAAACATGAGTCAATGTTGATAATCCTTACCACTTTTAGGGTCCAGAGCAAATGTCACTTCTCCCTTTAAGGGAGACCCCCTCAGTTGTAACTGTTCTCTTTGTTAAGACAACATTTTATCATCTTCACCCAAATTGGGGCATCTTTCCCTACTGATTTATAACCTCCATGATGGCAGGAATGAAATTATATTCATAATTTGTAACTTCATAGAACCCAATGCACTGCCCTGGATATGGCAGAAAACTAACATGTATGCTGTACTGACAGAATTTTCACAAAAAGAGAATGACTGACCTGTATGACAGCCAGAGTGAAATAAAACATGTCATCTTTCCCTTTCTGAATATGTTGGCATGCTCTTTATACCTAAGGAAATATACCAGTTTAGGCATCTCTACCTTTTTTCTTGTACCCTGGAAAGTATATGTCTTTCATTAAACGGAAGTATCTTATTTAGAATTCTATTAAAACATACCCTCTCTGCTAAAATTAGTCTCCTTCAATGTGCCTTTACATTTATTTATAGGGAATTTTATAAAAACCTTTCTCTATTATCTCAAGGTATGAGGAGTTTCATTCACCTACTATATTTTTAGAAATACATTTTTAACTTTACTCATTCCTGTAGATACATTTTTATTTAAAAAAATATTTTAAGCTAAATTTGTCAACAGCAATAGTACTCTTACCCTGAAAGACTATAATATGCTGGATCAACTTTTACTTTACCTTTTTTATAAGCTACGGGTTAAAGTCATAAACCTCTCTGCTCTCACTTAAAAGAAACTGTATGTTTTATGACATTTAAATATACTTGAGTAAGTGAATATAAATTTTCACTTTAAGTCAAATTCCACAGATCTAGACTTGATTCCTTCTTTCATAGCAACAAGTCAAAGCATCAATGATATACTTAAAATAATTTCCTTGTAATCAAAGGGAAAAAAGGGCAGGCCATGTTTGCCTATAAAAAATGATTTGATAAGAAAATTAAAAATGGAATGTGGAAGGAAGATGGCGGCGCGGTAGGAGAAAGCACATTTCACTTCACTTCCCCCTACACACAGGAGAAAATCCAGGTCGTTTTACGGCAGAACAGAGCAAACAGACATCAGAAATACAGCATATTTGAAAACAGGAGATTGAAAATTGCAGCAGACATTGAAAAACCAGATGGTAAGGAGAGTACTCCAGCAGCGCACCACGGTGGGGACTGAGGTCCTGGACAGCGCTCAATATAAGACTCTAGGGAGGGAGGGAGCCAGGTCAACTGCTCCCTGCTCAGCCAAACAAGGATTCAGCAGCACCAGGATAAACCTGGTTGCCTGAAATCTCACAGAGAGGAGTTAAGGTCTCATAGCCCAGGGAGGACTGCGCATCGGAGCTTGCAGGACTGTCCACACCAGTGCCATTGGGGACGGTTACACTATGATCCATCAGCGCCACCGGGGGACCTGCACTGTGGTTGCCTGGCACCCACGCGCCATCGGGGACCTGCATGGCGACCAACTGGCGCCCCCGCCACAGTCGGCGCCCCCGCCACAGTCGGGGCCCCTGCGTGGATAGCTGGGAGATTTTAGGCGCGTCCTTGCCACCTGCGCTGCAGTCAACTAGCGCTCACATGACAGTCAGCGCCCCTGCATGGAAGGCTGGGAGATCAAGAGCACCCGCGCAGGACCGCGGTAGGCGCACGCTGCCTCGGAAGATTCACCTTAGGCCCTGAGCTGAAAGGGCCCGGGCTAGCTCTGAGGACAGTAGCCCAAAGACAACTGAGTGCTGAACAGGGAGAAAAGCCATACCGTCACTCCTCCGCCACTGCAGTCAGCAAGACCAGAAAAACCGACTTGACAAAATTGATAACAGCAAGAGGTGGTGTTTTGTTTTGTTTTAATTTTAATTTCAATTTTTTAAATTTTTTAAAATTATTTTTTCATTATTTTTATCTTTTTTACACCTCAACTCCTTTTGCTTCTCATTACTTCCTTCTTGTTTTATTCCTTCTTCCTTCCTCTTTTTTTCTTTTCTTTTTCTTTCTGCTTTTCTTCTCTTTTCATTTTTTTCTCTTCTTTTTTTTCTTCCTCTTTTCTCTTTTTAAATACCCACGAGTGAGACAAAAACAAAACAAAAAAACCCCTGGAACTGTGAAAAATCCAGAGTTGATCCCAAAGAGGGGGCATTTCAACAGCTGAGACAGCGGAAGCTGTGAACACCAGGATACACAAAGGAGACAGCACCACTGAATCTCACAGGTATTCTACCACAGAAGTTCACACCATAAACCCAGGGAGCCAGAACAAACCAATTTAAGAAGCTGAGCCCAACAAGAAGAGCCTCACAAACAATGGGATTACAAAGAAACAATACCCAAGTGAAACAAAAGTAGGAAGCCCCAGAAAGAATGCTAAATGAAATGGAGGCAACTCAACTATCAGATTTTGAGTTCAAAGCAATGGTTGTCAGTAAGCTCCAAGAGCTCTCAATGAGCTAACAGAAACTACAGGGAAGCTACAATGAACTCACTGCAAACTATATCAACATGAAAAAGGAAACAGAAACTATCAACAAGGGCCAACAGGAAATGAACAATACAATATCTGAACTGAAGAACACAGTGGAAGGAATGAAAAGCAGAATCGATGAAGCAGAAGATCGGATCAGCAAGTTGCAGGACCAAGTAGAAAAAAAACAACCAAAAAGAGCAAGAAAAGAAAAAGAGGCTCAGAAAAAATGAAGAGGGATTAAGAGAAATGCAAGACAATATGAAATGTAATAATATCCGTATAATAGGGATACCAGAAGGAGAAGAAGAGCAAGGGATAGAAAACCTATTTGAAAAAGTAATGAGGGAAAACTTCCCTAATTTGATGAGAGAAAAAGTCACACAAATCCAGGAAACACAGAGAGTCCCAATCAAGAGGAACCCAAAGAGACCCACTTCAAGACACATCATAATTAAAATGGCAAAATTCGAAGACAAAGAGAGAACCTTAAAGGCAGCAAGGGAGAAAAAGGAAGTAACATACAAGGGAGTCCCCATAAAGTTAGCAGCTGACTTCTAAATGGAAACGCTCCAAGCCAGAAGAGAATGGCAAGAAATATTCCAAGTAATGAGAACCATAGGCCTGCAACCAAGACTACTTTACCCAGAAAGGCTTTCAATCAAGATAGAAGGCCAAATAAGGAGTTTCCCAGACAAAAGAAGTCTAAAAGAATACACCTCTACCAAACCAGTCCTGCAAGAGATACTAAAGGGCCTGCTTTAAGGATAGGAAGGAAAAGAGAGAGAGAGAGAGAGAGAGAGAGAGAGAGAGAGAGAGAGAGAGGAACACAGGTACAAAAATGGCAATGAATAAGTACCTATCAATAGTAACCTTAAACGTAAATGGATTAAATGCTCCAATCAAAAGGCACAGAGTAGCTGAATGGATAAGAAAGCATGACCCACACGTATGCTGCCTACAAGAGACCCACGTCAGGACAAAACACCTATACAGACTCAAAATGAAGGGCTGGAAACAAATTTTCTAAGCAAATGGACAGGGAAAAAAAAAGCTGGGGTAGCAATACTCATATTAGACAAAATAGACTTCAAAAGAAGGGACATAAAGAGAGACCCAGAAGGTCACTTCATAATACTCAAGGGAAGAATCCACCAAGAAGACATAAATATCGTAAATATATATGTACCCAACATGGGAGCACCTAAATACATCAAGAAATCTTAGAGGACTTCAAGACAGATATTGACAGCAACACAATTATGGTAGGGGATTTCAACACCCCATTGTCAAAAATGGACAGATCTTCTAAACAAAATATCAACAAAGATATTGTGACAATGAACAACACTCTAGATGAAATGGACTTAACTGATATATATAGAGCCCTTCATCCCAAAGAAACTAAATATACATTCTGTTCAAATGCACATGGAATATTTTCAAAGATAGACCACATGATAGGACACAAAACAAGCCTCAACAAATTCAAGAAAATTGAAATCATACCAAGCATTTTCTCCAACCGCAAGGGACTGAAACTAGAAACCAAACCCAAGGGGAAAAACCCAAAATACTCAAAATCATTGAGATTGAATAGCAGGCTATCAAACAATGAGTGGGTCAAGAATGAAATTAGGGAGGAAATCAATAAGTTTCTGGAAACAAATGAAAATGAACTCACAAGAAACCAAAACTTATGGGACACAGCAAAGGCAGTCCTCAGAGGGAAGTTCATAGTGATACAGGCCTACCTAAAAAAGATAGAAACATCTCAAACAAACAACTTAAACCTACGCCTACAAGAACTCGAGGAATAGCAACAAAGACAGCCCAGAGCAAGTAGAAGGAAGGAAATAACCAAGATCAGAGCAGAATTAAATGACATAGGGACTAAAAGCACAATTCTAAGGATCAATGAATCCAGGAGCTGGTTCTTTGAAAAGATAAACAAAATTGATAAGCCTTTAAGCAGGTTCATCAAAAAAAAAAAAAAGAGAGAGAGAGAGAGAGAGAGAGAAGACCCAAATAACACAATCAGAAATGAAAGAGGAGAGATTACAACTGACACCACAGAAATACAAAGGATTGTAAGAAATTACTACGAAGAACTGTATGCCAAGAAATTTGAAAACTTAGGTGAAATGGACAAGTTTCTAGAAAAATATAATCTCCCAAAACTGAATGAAGAAGAAGCAGAAAACCTGAACAGACCAATAACAGTAGATGAAATTGAAGCAGTAATCAAAAAACTCCTGACACACAAAAGCCCAGGACCAGATGGTTTCACAGGAGAATTTTACAAAGCATTTAAGGAAGAGCTAACCCCTATCCTTCACAAACTTTTCGAAAAAATCCAAAATGATGGAAGACTCTCAAACTCTCTTTTTGAAGCCAGCATCACTCTAATCCCCAAACCAGATAAACACATAACAAAGAAAGAAAACTTCAGGCCCATATCGCTGATGAACATAGACGCTAAAATTCTCAACAAAATATTGGCAAACTGCATCCAACAATACATTAAAAAGATCATACACCATGACCAAGTGGGATTTATCCCACAGATGCAAGGATGGTTCAACATTCGCAAATCAGTAAATGTAATACATCACATAAACAAAAGCAAAGACAAAAATCACATGATCATATCAATAGATGTGGAAAAAGCATTTGATAAGGTACAACACCCATTTATGATAAAAACATTCAGCCAAGTGGGAATAGAGGGAGCATTCCTCAACATAATCAAGGCCATATATGAGAGACCTACAGCCAACATCATACTCAATGGGCAAAAACTAAAATCTTTTCCACTAAAATCAGGAACAAGACAAGGATGTCTACTTTCACCACTCCTACTTAATATAGTATTGGAAGTCTTAGCCATAGCGATTAGACAAGAAAAGGAAATAAAAGGCATCCAAATTGGAAAGGAGGAAACAAAACTATCATTGTTTGCAGATGACATGATAGTGTACACAGAAAATCCTACAGACTCGGCCAAAAAGCTGCTCGACCTAATAAATGAATTTGGCCAAACAGCCAGATACAAAGTCAATATCCAGAAATCAAAGGCATTTCTGTATACCAACAATGAAAGAGCAGAAGCAATAGTTAAGAAAAAATCCCATTTGATATAGCAAAAGGAAAAATTAAATATCTAGGAATAAACCTAACCAAGGAGGTAAAAGACCTGTACGCAGAAAACTACACAACACTGAAGAAAGAAATCAAGGAAGACACAGACAAATGGAAACATATACCATGTCCATGGATCGGTAAAATTAACATCATCACAATGTCCAAAGCTATTTACAAATTCAATGCAATACCTATTAAAGTACCAATGGCGTATTTCACAGACATAGAACAAACACTTCAAAAATTTATATGGAACCATAAACGACCTCAATTAGCTGCAGCAATTTTGAGAAAGAAGAGCAAAGTAGGAGGGATCACAATACCTGACACCAAACTGTATTACAAGGCCACTATAATCAAAACAGCCTGGTACTGACACAAAAACAGGTACATGGACCAGTGGAACAGAACAGAGAGCCCAGAAATAAACCCAAGTCTCTACGGTCAATTAATATTTGACAAAGGAGGCAGCAATATAAAATGGAGTAAAAGTAGCCTCTTCAACAAGTGGTGTTGGGAGAATTGGACAGCTACGTGCAAAAATATGAAACTTGAACACCAACTTACATCATACACAAAAATTAATTCAAGGTGGATAAAAGATTTAAATATAAGCCATGACACCATTAAAGTCCTAGAAGAGAACATAGGCAGGAAAATCTCAGATATTTCACACAGCAACATTTTTACTTATATATCCCCTAAAGCAAGGGACATAAAGGAAAGAATAAACAAATGGGATCTCATCAAAATAAACAGCTTCTGCACGGCTAAAGAAAACAGTATTAAAATAAAAAGAGAACCAACTGTATGGGAAAACACAGTCACCAATGATACTTCAGACAAGGGTTTAATCTCCAAAATATATAAAGAACTTACATGACTCCACTCTAAGAAGACAAGCAACCCAATTAAAAAATGGGCATAAGACTTGAACAGACACTTCTCCAAGGAGGACATACAGAAGATCCAGAGACACATGAAAGGTTGCTCAATATCACTAGCTATCACAGAGATGCAAATTAAAACCACAATGAGATACCACTTCCCACCAGTCAGAATGGCCATCATAAACAAAGCAACAAACAACAAGTGTTGGAGAGGTTGTGGAGAAAAGGGGACCCTAGTGCGCTGTTGGTGGGATTGCAGATTGGTACAACCACTATGGAAGTCAGTATGGAAATTTCTAAGAAAACTAAAAATGGATCTACCTTTTGACCCAGCAATTCCACTGCTAGGATTATATCCTAGGAACCCTGAAACACCAGTCCAAAAGAACCTATACACCCCTATGTTCATAGCAGCACAATTTACAATAGCCAAGTGTTGGAAGCAACCTAGGTGCCCAACAGTAAATGAATGGATCAAGAAACTATGGTGCA